>JAAQPG010000898.1:0-37731 GCA_013186905.1 Fusarium udum | reverse complement strand
TATTTATTATAATTTAATTACTAAGATACTTTAAAATTATCCTAGCCTCTTTCTCTCCTTTATATAACCCGCGTATCGCGGTTACAAGGTGAAACAATCCGCGGTTCTGGGACAGCTCACAGATCACCTTACGCTAAGCTTAGTGATAGCGTGGCGTTTATGCAGCGTAAATTGACATATTAGGGTGCGCTAAAAATTCCCTAATATGTCGCTATCCGCGCTTTGATAGCAAAAGTGGTTTCACCAAGGCTAGCTCAGCCCGGCAGTAGTCGCGCGGCTTGGTAATGTGCCAACTGTCATTGCGGTCAAGGCACTGTAATAAGCTTTCTAATACAATTCATGACAGGCATTCCGAAACGTCACACAGATACTTAAAGTCTTGGAAGGATTCATAGTTGTTCCACGATAAATATCATCATTCTTTATACTATCATAATGAGAAATCAGAACTTTTACTCCCCTTCTAGCGAGGACATGCCAGCTTCTCTACAGTTTCCTCGTCGCACATCGTCTTTGCGTAACAAGCGGCCACTACCTCGCATCGTCACTACCATTGAATCTGGATACAACAGGCAATTGTTCACACTCCACGAATGCGCCGACGATGCTTCTCGGCCTTACCACAAACGGAGCTTCTCCATGGGTTCATCACGGACGCCTACAACTCCTGGCCTCGTCGACTCGCCCTACAGTGACGTAGCGTCTACACTGCGCATGTTTTCAACGTCATACGTCATGAAAAAACCGCAAGGTAGCTCTACCGGCTATTTCGATAGCAAAGTCAGCAATACTCGCCAAGTAGTTCATCCCAGTCAACAGAAGCCGCAAGGAAAGGTTCAAAATTGGCTTTCCAAGCTTCCCAATCAAAGGGAGTCGCCCTTTGAGGAGAGGAGGAGAGACGACGAAGTGTGCCGAACATCGAAACCCAGACAGCCATGCCCTCTTGCCGACGCTTCCCCGACATCTACTAGAGTTGAGAAGCAATTTCTGGATCTGGAAGAAGATGACAAGTCTGAAAGCTCCGATTCCGAGGATACCGGAGACCTTGACAGCTACCATGAGGCTCTGTTCAGACTATCGGGCACAAGAAATGATTGCAGACCAACATTTCGGGCATCGATGCGACGTCTATTTCCGATTGATCGGGAAATAGAAGCTCATTTGAAGATGTTTTGATACGAGAAAATGAGGTGCTTTGACAATTTAGCGACATGGGCTGAACTAGATGTTTCTTTTGTTGAGGGTTGGGTTTAAAAGTTGGGTAGGCTGTCATGATAAGTTCGATATCCTGCGGAATCGCGGTTTTACTAAACTGTTTGCCAATAAAAATTATATCGGTCATAAATTAGGCAACGGCTGTTTCTATAGATTAAAAGTTGAGAGGAATAAAGTTGTTTAGACTTAAGAAAATAAAAAGACCTAAACATGAGTGCCAAGAAGCAACCTCTCAAATCACGTCACCAAGAACATGACAAGCGACTCATGAGCGCACAAGAAAAAAGTTTTACATTTAACTATTAGCCCAAATGGACCAACATAATCATGTCGAGGGGACCAGTGATCTCGATTTGGGCCCTGGCATGACCCCTGACAAGAAACGGTGAGCGCAACGCCGATCATGCATTTTGAAGAATATCATGAACTTCATGATGTTGCTTACGTTTAACAACGCAACGCCCAATAGAACATCAACAAAATGTTTGAATGAGTGGAGCATTTTAGTAAATACCATTAATTGTTCTCTTGGCAATTATTGTTAAAATATTTCCTTCCTTAGGACCGGAGCATGGTGTTTAAAAGGCTCAGGTATTCACCTCTTGGCTCTGGTTCTGTTTTGGAAACGGAACCCTCTCATCAGTCAAGTACGTACTTGATGATATTGTGCAGAAAGATTGTTATCGACCTTATGGAATCGAGACTTACTCGGCTACCAATTCCTCGTCAAGCTGCTCTCCCTCCTGAAGAAGGCTTCATCACTCGCTGAGAGATCACCCAGCCCCGATTAAAAATGCACGTTTATGTTCACAGCGCCAATCCTTGGCTGGATGGCCATGTACAGGAATGCATCAAACGACATGTGCCGGATGCCATCTGTCATAAAAACTTCACCGATATTCCAGAAGATGCCGACACTGTGTATCAGCTTCTCAACGGATGGGAGCTGAACCATCACTTTGCAGTACTGAACAGATCCAAATATGGACTCCTCAACGCATACCCCAACAGCGATGCGTTGGCTCGAAAGGACCATATGGCGAGTGTCGTGGACTACTGGATCACCAAAAGACCTGAAAGCGTTCTTAGAGATCACAGCCCTGCTACGGTGAAGTTATCTCTCGACTACAGCGAGTATATCGAGGATGCGCTTGCTGCAGCCGATGATCTAACTCTTCTGTACTCGCTTGAGGATAACGAAGCAAAGGACGCATCGGAGCGAGATTGGTGGATTCTTAAACCTGCCATGATTGACTGCGGTCATGGTATCCGAATATTCAGCACCATTGATGAGCTAGCGGGCAATCTTGAACTCGCTGCCGATATTTCCGAGGAGGATGAAGAGAGTGAGGAAGACGCTGAGACACCGGATACTAAATTTGAAAGTGACGACAGCGCTGAGGGTTTCAAACCAAGTCTGTCGGCGCCTGGGCTTGATTCGCTAGACGCCCTGATCACAGCAACTGGAAAACTCTCCATTCAGGGAACAAACAAGATACAAGACCTCGTCATCGACGAAAATGAGCGCATTCCGTCTGCCCTTCTCCGAGAATTTGTTGCACAGCAATACATCGTCAACATTCCACCCATCGACGGTCGAAAATGGCACGTCAGAGCCTACGTCCTCTCCGTCGGACGTCTAAAAGTCCACGTCTTCAACGAAATGCTCGCTTTACTGGCGCTTGACGACTACGAACCTCCATGGAAGAACCCCAGTCTCAAATCATCCTTGACCAACACCGCGCTTCAAGATGAAGAGGAGTTCACCAGCAGAGAATCCATGCGAGACTTTTGGAAGATCGATGATGATTTACTTCCCGGCGATTGGAAGACAAACGTCTTCGACCAAGCTTGTCAAATCTCAGGAGAGTTACTTCGCGCAGCTGCTCACACAATGGCTGATAAGTTCACACCATTGGATAAGTGCTTCGAGCTTTTCGCCATTGACTTCCTGATCGATGCAAAAGGAACAGCGTGGTTATTAGAAGTCAATGAAACACCAGCATTTTACGAACAAGGCTACGCGGGAGAACTTGCGCAGCGGCTCATGGAGTCGTTGATCTGTGTGACGCTGGAGCATATGGGGATGGCTGATATGGAGAGTGAGAAGAATGTAGAGGCGAGAGGGAGGATGGTGGAGGTTTTGGATGCGACGAGGGAGTTGGCGAAGAGTAATATCACGGAGATTCTGCCAGGTGATTTATAGAAGATTAGAGTAATAGAATTTGTCTTCTCTTGCCTTCATGAGTTGGTGTGCATCTCAGCGAGTGAGGAGATATTGAGAGGCAAGGCTGTAGACTTGGCACAGAAGCAGGGCACTTGGGGGTACACTAAGGGTGCCCTCTGGCTGGCAAGGGACAACTCCCGTAAGAGCCTCAACACTGGATTGTATTCCAATCCCAGCACGTCAAATTACGAATACTTGTCTTACACTGTCGAGACTTGTAGTATTTTCCCTGGATTGAAGAGAAAGATTTTCTGAATATTTCGTAAATCATCAGACTCTATTATGCTTCAGAAACTCGACTAAATCTTGGGTAGACAAATGGGCAGTGCCACCGCCATCTCTCCTGCTCTGACTACAAGTGCATCTCTTCCCTCCTCCATCATCGTACGCCTGGATCCTTTTTTCATCTTCCATCATCAATCGCATCATCACAGCATCCCCATTCTCATCATCTCTATCAAAATGAACGACCCCAGAGTTTCTTCATGGCGGTCCAGGACTGCCTTCCAATTCCAGAAAGAGGACATCCCCCGCATCATCCAAACCATCGGCTATTCACGATTCAATGAACAGTATCTTCGAGGCGCGATACACGGCCCAATCGCATATCCCTCTGCTGTCCTCGACTTGCTGCGACCGTTTCCCAATCCCAACAACCGTCCCCACTCCAGCGGCTTCTTCGGTCGTGATTCTCTTCCCTTTCAGCGTGTTCTTTGGTTGTGCGACGTGCAGTCCCTCTTCAATCTTCGACAAACGAACTCTCGGCTGCGGGAAATAATAAGCGAGTCTGAGATATTCAAAAATATCATCAAAGCACTTCCTCTGTACCACGCGATCCTCGGCACAAAATATGCGCAACGTGTGCTGGTTATTGACTTTTATCTGCTGCTCACCTCAAAGGGGTGTTACCACTGTGGCCAATTTTCTATGCTCATCAGCATCCCCGAGTGGTTGCGACTGTGTCAAAACTGCGTTGAGACTGGCGAACGAGGTGGTAACGGCCTAGACCGCATATTCGGCGTTTCCAGATTTATACGATTGGACATTTTCACATGGGGGCTAGCTCCAGGAAGACAGATCCCTCCCTGGTTCTGGCACAAGGACTTTGGCGTCGGCTTGAAGGGCTAGAGGCAAAGAGTCGTGGAATACGGCAAAGTCAGGGCACTCCAAGGCGGAAGGGCACGAAAATGGCAGACCTTGGCCGAATTCAATTACTTGGTGACATGCGCAGTACCTCACATGGATCCGGTGAACGGCGAGACCGAGTCTGGAATCGCTTGCAAAGGATGCATCCGAAAGCCCCGAGAGAAGCCACAGAGAGAAGACGGAATTGAGAGGGTTTATGGCCGCGAGGAGTTCCTGGTGCATTTCCAATGGTGTTACAGAGCGCACTTGTTATGGCTGGCTTACAAACAAGACGCAAGCATTCCCATCGACACCGAAAGTTTTACAGTGATCCAGAAAGCGATCACCTCGTTCGAGACAAGTCAGAGGAATCGTTAGTCTTTACACTGGAACGTCAGCTAAAGGATGTGGTTTTGAGTTGTCACTTGCCTGTTGCACTCTTTCTGTCTCTCTTCTTTCGTGTTTACTAGACGTCTTAGAGCAAAGGGCTACTTATCAGAGTTGATGAATAGATTGTTTTAAAGGTTCTATATATGTACACAAAGATCAAGTGCCAACGCCGTCGGGCTACAAAAGCCAACGTCGATTGAAAATTAAGGAGGTTTCCAGATGCTTCCAATACCAGACTCACTCACAGAATGAGCCGATGAAAGGCCACTGACTCATGACTCAAAAAACCATGATTTAGCAAGAAGCGACGCTGGGAACGTTCTTGCAGCTATCATACTTCTTGCCACCAGTGACCTGAACATTCTGCCAAGTCCAGTCCTTGCAGCCCGAGCTTCCACAAACAATAGCAGCATTCTTGCCGCTGGAAGAAACAGCGTTCTTACCCTTGATGTTCTTGAGGGTGAGGCCGGTGATGGGAAGACTGCTGGTGGGCTCGCCGTGGAGATCACCGCCGTCGTAGTTCTGCTCGATGAGGATGCCGTACTTGGTGATGTCGGAGTATGTGACCTTGTTGACCTTGCCGGTGGTGTTCTTCATGGTCTTGACGCGGATGCCGTTGGCGGAGTTGGCGACTTCGGAGTTGAGGAATTGCACGTTGTCGACGATGTTGTCATCGCGGCCGCCGACACTGCCGATGGAGAGACCGTGGCCGCCGTGGCAGTAGCCGTTCTGGAAGATGATGTTCTGTTGAATTCAGTGAGTTGTTCTTGAAGATTTCAGGAGTGACTGACCTTTCCGGAGTTGACGGCAACACAATCATCCTGGTTGTAGACCTTGGCGCCGGTAATGGTGACACCAGTAGAAGAACCGATGTCAAAAGCATCAGTGTTGTGGCCACCCTTGGAGTCACCGTCCTTGTTATCAAGAGTGAACTGGTTGATAGTAAGACCATTAACTCCGTTGATGCTCACAGCCTGAACAGGAGTGTTCTTGACATAAAGATTGTTAATCTTAGAGTCAGTGAGCTTATGAGCCGCAAAGAACTTGGGCTTAGTAATGCCACTGTTTCCTCCCTTTCCATCCCAATACTTCTCACCACCAGCATTAAGCACAGCACCAGAACCCTCAACAGTAATCTTGTTTCCAGAGATCTTCATCAGAGGACCCTTCCACTCCTTGTAGCCCCAGGTAGTAGTTCCCTTGAAGATGACTTTGGTGTTGTCCTTGAGCTTGCTGAGGTCCAGGGTCTGGCCGCTGGGGACAGCGACGTTGTTGAGGACGATGGTGGCGCACGCGGCTTGCGACTTGCTGGCCTTGGAGGCGCCGTCGGAGCCGGAGAATGTGCAGGAAGTGGCGCGCTTGTCGTAGGCGTGGACATCAGGGGCTTGAGTTACTGCTGGGGCCGGGACGGCGATGGCGCTGCCGGCCAGGGCAGCGAAGAGAGCGAAGCTGAGCTTGGTCATTTTGATAGTTGAGGAGAGAAGTATGTATGTATGTAATGAGTGACGAAATAAACGAATGTACTGAGTGAAAGAGTAACCTTTGACCGGCAAAAGGAATGTGATGATCTTGTGTGTGTACTACTCTTCTTCCGTGCTACCTATATGCTTATATATTCCCCGAATCTCGAATGCCCAGCCAGCGATACCCGTCACATCCGAATTTCTATGTTTCCAGAAACCATTCTATTCATTGTGTATTCTACGGAACACGATTATCCTCCAATTGCGAAGAGCGCCGAGACTGTCAACGAGCATCGAGTTTAATGAGAAGGGTGACTTGAAGCCCCATTAAGCCAAATGCCACCGTCTACACTCCGTACGCGGGTTCATTTCTTCATGATTGGCACGAATTACGCCTGTGGACCTGGCCCCTGGGTTGACAGGTGGAGCGTAGAAGGCCGATTATCCGGAGTAGCGCGATATGCCGTGCTTGGCAAATCAGGAATGTTTCCGGTTCATGTTTCAGGTTTTGAGTCTGGGCAGAGAATGAGCCTCACTGAGTTAAAGGTCACTTAGGTTCAATGGCTAATTTCGTGTTTGAATAAGTGTGTTTGGAAGTATGGCGAGTGTAGTTTCAAGATAGGCTTTGTGTACATGAATGCGACGTTGCATCCGATGGAACAGCATTGACTTGTGTGATACAGATATCGGAAGATAAGATCGTATAACGGTGAGTATCCTGGAACTGAGGTTAGCTAGCGTACAGGGCTCTCCCTGTTTTCATCCGAGGTTCATATCCGTATCCACGGCGGCGGTGTTCGACGCGCTTATACCCGTCAGCTATAGGAATATTTCCCAGCCATAAGGTTAAACGCTTGTACTCTGTCATCACCAAGTGATGCGCTGATTGGACCAGAAAATTAAGCATATAATCTAGATCATTGTCCGCGCCAGCTACCATGCTCTAGGTATGAGACGTAGACTATGACATAAAAGCTCAGCAAAGTGGAAAAATCAAGACTTGGCTGCATACTGGCTCGCCAAGACATCACGGCACTCACACGCGAGGAGATAAGCTAAAAGGCCAAGGAAAAGTGGTCAGACGTTGGGGCTGACTATCTTATATTTATGGGGTCGTGAGATTACAATCCCGCCAAAGACTAACACTCGTCGGCGAACCTACGGGCTTAGGAATACTAGCCGCCTATAGAGTCCTACCCTACTTCTTTGATGCTTTTCTATTTTTTTACTTGTGGCGAGAATTTTGAAGTGCAGTGGCAATGAGCAATCAAGAATCATTCGTATCGCTAGTTCCGTTCAGTAATCTTTTACTTATACTGAGAAATATTGTCACACTAGATTGATTATGCAGTGACAAATGGGGTTTAAGGACCCAAAGTCCTAAACATGCATACGCCAATCATGGCAATGCCTTGTTGGTGCACCTATGCACACCCAAGAGTCCCCCATAGGCATTAAGCGACTATGATGTGACTATGAGCAAAGAATGCACTAATCTCTCCTGCAATAATAACCCCGCGGACTTCTCCGGCGTCAGAATGGTGAAAGACAAGACTATGCTTTCTTTTTCCTACGTTGTCGCAATTCTTCTCTCTTCCTTCTTGCCTCGCAAAGAAAAAAAGAAAAAAAGTCTACCATCTCCTTGTCATCGATGTGCTTCAAGGGCATCCATGTGCATTATGCAACGGGAAGATGCGCAGCAAGATCCCCGAGCCAGTGAAATCTCACGCTGACGGATGTCGAGAGGGGAAGCGCTTATTCCTTGATATTAGTCCTCCAGGATTGGCTTGTGTAACACCAGAGACAACGGCCAAGCACCGCGATGCAGGTCGTGACGAAAAAAGTGCTCATTCTCGGTGAGATTCTTTGAGGAGATGGGACTGTGATAGGGATCGCGCTTTGAATGCTGGCACCACTGAGATTGATGAGATTTCATGTATGATGATCGTGAGGCGTCCTGAATGAATCATCGCTACTCTCGTTCCATTCCAAGCTCTCCTTACCAGGCGTTTATGGCTATCGTGTCAAAGAAGAAACAAGAAAATAGTCACCCTAGCTGAAGCATATATTCCCATCCTGTATGGTGGAATTGATATAGCACCTAACTGTTCATTATCACGTCTTCAACCTTCATCCTTTCAGACAGTTTTGCGGCAGTGTGCTTTGCCATCTTTATTTTCGGCTGTCAATAACCTTCCTCTCATTCTTAGTGGCAGTCTATCTAAATACAAGACAATGGAATTGTGTTACGGAACCAGATCCTTCCCTCAGTCGATTGATCTCCCTGGTGCCTGGCACGGGAATCAATTATCTGACGAGTCAGAGTACGTATACCATCTCAACATCGAGGAAGTTAAGGAAATAGAGAACGCTATCTTTCATTTCAAAGGTAGGTTCTCTGTATACCTTGCAACAAGGAGGATCTGATTTAGTAATAGCCCTCGGCCTAGATGGAGACTTGATCTCCCGACAGAACTTCCCACTTCCGACAGTCGGGAAGACCCTTGATCGTATACGCCTAGATATCCATGAAGGGAAGGGTTTCGGCTTGGTCCGAGGAATAAATCCCCTGGACTACTCCGCTGAGGACTTGACGATGATGTACCTAGGAATCCAGTCATACATCGCCAACCTCCGAGGTCGCCAGGATAAGATAGGAAACATGTTGGGTAAGATACATCAAAAAAGTGTCATTCATCAGCGCTGAGAAATTTTGGCTGTAGTCCATATTGTGGTCGACAACTCGTCTGATATTTCCGGTCAGCATCATCGCCACTCGACATCAGAAATCGTAGGTTGCACTTTAAAACCTTTAATCTGTGGCTGATAGCTGAGCTTTTAGGCGTTTCACAACGAGGAGTCTGGAGACATTGTGAGCTGGCTGACAAGGAGTACCGCTGTCTCAGGCGGGAGATGCATCATCGCTTCAGGATATGCGGTATACAACATCCTAAATCGACACCACCCCGCATCTATCCGCCAGCTTTCCCAGCCCAAGTGGGTATTTGCAAAGTAAGAGAGCTCCAACCAGTCCCTGTGATAAGAAAGATCTTTATTGAATGCCATGTAGGCAAGAAGGATATCCTCGACCGATATTCTTCTATCACCGCAACAGAATCATGCTCAACTTCGGCCGAGTCCCACTGATCGGCAACGCGATCCATCCGCGCCCAGCTCATCTGCCACGAGTTTCCATGAAACAGCTCAAAGCGCTGGAAGATATCGAAGGCGCAGCTTGCAAGGTCCAGTTGGAGATTAAGACGCAGCCTGGTGATATTCACTTTATCAACAACCTCTTCATTCTTCACAAACGTGATAGCTTTAAGGATGGTGATGGCGTTGGTGAGAAAAGGCACTTAGTTCGGATGAGGCTTCGAGATGATGAGCTGGGCTGGAATCTACCGGAGAGTTTGAGAAAAGAGTGGGCAGACGCTTTTGGGGCAGGTTCAAATAGACTTTGGCATGTTGATCCTATGCCAGAAGGTTTCTTCCCTTTGAGATCGTATCCGAATTAGTTGGGAGAGGTACAGAGGCGTAAAGGAGGACAAGAGTACATGTTAGGTGGATTTATGTATGGGGTTATGTCTATAGAATATGGATAGAGTAACTAACTTAAGACTATTGATGTTTTCCCTTTCGGACATGCACCTCAAAACATCATTTTTGCTTGTCTTTGGACAATGCATGGCCATCAGAATCCAGTACAAAAATATTGTGGAGCGATCTGTGATCATCGACTTAGCCACGGATAGCCATTTCCACGTTGAGTCTATTATAGGTACTCTTTGTTATTATATATCCTATCTTGAGTAACCTCTTGATGTAAGTAGTGCTCCAAGATGGGGCCGTGGTGCTGACCCCACATGACCCGGAGACCCCTCTCTCGGGAAACCCACCTCGGATATAGCTCATCTACAGGCACTCAGCAGAGACACTACACAACATCACTTGCATCCTATTTAACAGGAGACAATATGACGGCAACCATTTCTCACGAGTCACTAAACGCGACACTTACAGGTCTCCGGACCTCGGACGTGCTTCAATTTCGAGGCATTCCGTATGGTCGCATCCCGCGTCGATTCGCTGCGCCCGAAAAGCTAGATAGATATCCCAGATTTCTAGACTGTACTAACTTTGGGTAGGACCTCCTACTTCCAATTCAAAGCTAAAATAACTGAAACAATCAGACCTCGATGTCCGCAAGTCGCGGTCGATGTCGGGCATTTGCTACGCATTCCTCCGGACCATACGTTCCCAGATGAGCCGGAGGATGAGTTCAAATGCACCAATTTAGACGTCGTATTGCCTGACAGAGGCTCTGACGTGAGAAATACCAACTTGCCGGTCTTGGTTTGGATACATGGTAAATTCCTTGTTGAACCTGTCCGTTATCGTCAAAAGCTGATAGAGAAACAGGCGGCTCACAAGCTGTAACGTTTGGAAGCGCGGCATCTGGAGTCTGCGGTATGGATACAGCTAAAGTGACTGCGCGTGCTGACATATTCCATCAGACATGAGCAAAATAGTAGCTGATTCCCTGCGACTGGGAAAGCCCATAATCGCTGTATCTGTGCAATACCGACTCAATGTTTTCGCTCTTGGCAATGGAGAAGGCCCTCCAAATTTAGCTCTTCGTGATCAAGAGCTGGCTTTGCAGTGGGTTCAAGATAACATTTCAGGCTTTGGTGGTGATCCGGTACTCAACTATTCCGACACTGAAAGAACAATGGGCTAACAAAACGTGCAGGATATGATTACTTTAGCGGGTGAGAGTGCGGGTGCTATCTATTGTCACGCCCACCTCGTTGCAAACGCGCGCGTGCGACAAGTCATCCTCTCATCTGGTTCATTATTCCTCTCACCACCCCAGCCTCGGCAACTGGTAGCAAGTTTTCGAAACACAATTGCCACGAACTTGAAGGAACTGGATCAAACGCTGGATCTGGAAACTGCATCTGCAAGTCAAGTTGTCGAGGCTGTCAGAAGATCTGGTCTGCAGTCGTTTTTCCTCGAATGGGAAGAATCCTTCAATGCTTGGCAGACCAAGACAGGCTGTGCAGAGAGATTACTCCTCAGCGGCGTGACGAAAGAGGTTAGTGAATGATGGCCATCAGATGAGATGGGTACTAACGTGTAAAAGGGCGCAATTTACCAAGCTGGAGTATGGGCAACAGACCCCAGCGATATAGCGAAAGCGTTTGATGCTTCCGAGCAATATGGCGACGAGCTCAAGAACTTGTATCATATCTACCCCGATCGACCTTCATCATGCAAAACTGGGGCATTGGACTTTATCAACGACTATAAGTACCTGCTACCAGTCCAGGCCCTCGAGAAATCCTTCAAGGATGCAAACAAGCCTGCTTTCAGATGTCTGATAGACGAAGCAAATCCATGGCAGCCCTCAAGTGGAGCTCATCACGCCGTCGACCTCGTTCTCTTATTCGGAGGCTTTGATCTGCGTTTTGCGCCTGGTGCTGAGCGCGTTGGTCAGGCGATGCGCGAGGCGTGGATTAAGTTTATTTCTGGGAATGAACCATGGTCTGAAGCGGCGGAGAAGTATTATGGTTTCGGTCCTCATGGGAATTTAAAGACTCTTGAGGACTGGGAGGTTCAATCACGGAGACGCATTGGACTGGCAGAGAAGTTGAGTGAGATGGAGAGTTCCTTGTTGGATAAGACATCTCGTGGGCTCGCGGCTGGGAAAGTGAGTTTGTTGAACTGACACAATTTTCAGGATAATTATTTGATTACTACAATCTAAGCTTCTAAAACCATGGGTATTATTCCCTCATCCCGTCCCCTTCCAATCAAGTTCATCTTCATAAAGACGCCATCAAAGACCAAAAGCGTGATCGTTTCCGCGCCGCCGGCTGCCTGCGAACAGTAGCTAGAAGAGCCATAAGACTCGACACAACAGTAATGTTGAACAATGGAGTAGAGTCAACTGGAAGGAGGAGAACTCCGTGGCTGTAAGACGTAGGTAGCTCACTCTCAAAGCCATGATGATGATAGACCGCTAGTATCGAACCATCGTCGTCGCCTTGTCGTTCCATATCCACCAGGTCGTAGCGCAAAGGTCCCTTCTCAGCTGGGTGAACTTGCCAATCACAATGGTAACGCGAATCTGCAAAGTTTCCATCTATGCTAGTGTATGGATATCGAATGATTCTCTTTTTCGTTTCCTTCTCAGGCAGAGGGTAACATTCCCGTGCCGTAAGTTCATAAGAGGAATGTCCCGAGTGTATCTGCAACGTAACACTCCCATCTCCATCAATCGGCGATGATCTACCAATCTTATCAGTATAAGCCCCTCCCCCGCACCTTGTCAAACTTACACCTCCGCATCTAAAGGGTCTCGACCCATAACCCTTTCATGAATAGAAACACTAGCGTTCACGTCTACCAGGAACCGAGCGTTGTCACCGGCATGATACCCGCTAGGCTTTCGAAGAAGGCATAGCTCCACCTTGTAACTCTCCGAGCCCATGGGATGAACACCCACTTTTTCGGAATATTCCTTTGAGATGTCGTAGATCGCGAAGTGGGAGGTTGTGTCGTCATGTTTTGGGATGTAAAGCGCTTTGGTCAAGTGCGCGGGGACGTGGGATATTATGTCGAGCATGTTTACGGTGCTGCGAGGTCCGTGATGGAGATATACTAAAGAAATGTCAAAAGCCATTGGGAGCAAGATATTTATTTATATTCTGTGGTGAAAAAGCCGCTGGAAGTGTTTCCAGATGAGGAAAATAAAAGAAGACCCATGTTACCAAGAAATCTTGTGACGTTTTATCAAAGCTTGATCTCATAATCAGCCGTTGCCAAGATGAACTAAACAGTTTGTATAACGTACATAGCCACTTATTACAATCACAATTACTACGGATTTTTCCTGATAATTTCTAATCGAGGATGAGATTGCTATGTCCGAGTGGGGCTGACAAGTCCGATTCTGTCGCCACTCAAAGAACTTCCTATTTAGGTATTAAGATGGTGACTAAGAATAGAAAAGTCCGATTTATCGGGGATGAGATGTCCGATTTGGAGTAAGCATGGCATGTGAATGGTTCGAAATCGGAGTTGGCTGGGACGGTTTGGGAGTTAATAAAAGCCACGGTCCCATAGTTTTTCACCGTTGTACTTGATGCCACTGATCAGATGCTATTGCGAAGTCACCATTGATTCACTTGCCAGTGGCACTTTTCAAGCATCAGCTATAAGTACCAAGACTTTGCTTCATCATTCATCCTCTTTTTACACGACAGAACAATATCATCTTGAAATCATCATGTCCACCAAAAAGTCAATGCGGTCCATCATGGCCAGAATAACAGGTCAACACCGCCCTCGCCTCACAATACGGTACATCACATCCTCCAATACCAACTCTGATCCCTCGCTGACCATCCAGACCGGACTACGATTACGTCTTCGTCAGCGGAAACGGTGAAGATGCAAAAGGCCAATATCTTCGCGGAAAGCTATCGCTCTTCATCCCAGAAGGACAGAACATCACCAGCGCTCAGCTGAAGTTGACTAGTCGAATGTGGCTTGGGTAGGTTCATCCCGAAGATTCGACGTTAAGGACGGGCGCTAACGGTTACTTAGAGATCACAAGGTTGACGCCGAAGAGGCTGTGAAATGGCAACGGGGTGAAAGCACCGTTCATCAGTGGGAGCCATTCAACGTCGTCAATAAAATCGGAGAGCCGTTTAAGAATGGCAAGAATTTTGAGTGGCCTTTTGAGTTGTTCATTCGAGGTGATCAGGAGGAATCGTTCAAGGGCTGTACGCGATGCAGTATCACATACCTACTGGAAGCCTGGACGGTTGATGAGAATTCATCGGACAGCTTCAAGACGTTCTCGCCGCTTCGAATTATTCGTACACCGGGGTTTTCATCGTACGAACTGATGGATCCGACGACGGTGCAAGGGAAATGGTCGGAGAAGGCGGAGTACAATGTTTCCATTCGACATCGAGCTATTGCCCTGGGAGGACTGATTCCTATCGAAGCTCACCTTGCGCCGCTCGACCCGGCTGCGAAGATTACAAAAGCGAGGTTTTTCTTGCGGGAAAAGCATGACGTGGAGAACAAGTCTGATGTAGAAGAGCCGGGCTACGAGGGACAGCGGAGAGTGACGGAGTGGCCGTTGGAGTTGAGCGATGAACCTCAGCAGCGATGGCAGCAATGCTTACACCTCCCAATTGCAGTGAGAAACTGTTCGCCTGACTTCTCAGTCTGCGGAGTCTCCATCACGCATTCCTTGCACTTTGAGGTGATGCTGACCAACGATGGTGTCACGACGGAGGAGGAGGTCTCGATGCCTATACATCTCTTCATCTCGCCAGAGTTGCCAGTGAATGGCTGGGGAGTCTTTGTGAGGGATCATGTCATTGCTGCAAAAGAGGTCAAGAGCCTTTTGGCAGAGGGTATCAGTGTTCCACCGAAATATTGCAAGGGCGACTTTGTGGTGGAGGATTATGAGATTCCTCCTCCGGCATATAGTGAAGCATAAGGGGACAGTCATCAGATGGGAGGGGCTTTATTGATTGCATATAGTTTTCAGATTATACCACGGATATGGGTGAGCGGCTGCTTTTCCTCAGATACCAAAATTAATTACTACTGATCTATCAAGTCATCATGGTCGTGGCATCATCAGTTTGTGGAGTGACGTAAGCCGAATCCCAGAGTTCCTAGGCCAGTTAGTGATATCGTCAACAAGCTATAGGCCATTACTTACCCAGTCAATTCCATCGGGTCTAAACCAGTCGACATTGGTAGCCCAGTCCTCGAATCTCAACTCGACATCTTCCGGCAAGAAAGTAGGTGCAGGGTCTCGTTTCGAAAGATAAGATCTACTTATGTCAGTCTCCATTGACGCCTCTGACGGTAGAGCTCTAAGGCGACTTACCGAAGACAACGTATTACGCGATAAACACTCGAACAAGCCGGACTCTTCATCTTGAGCGCTTCCATTCTGGTTATAGCAGCGTCAACGGCAGATATATGCTCCGTCAGATCAGAGTCATCAGGCATGTCAAGCATACAAGAAGTCAACGCCACAGCTCCGTGAAGTGCATTGCAGCTAATAGCGCCCTTGACAAGCCAGCGGTAGCATTTTAGTCGCGGTAGTTCGTAGAATTGGTGATGGACATCAAGCAATGCGAGCCCTGACTTTATACACTTGTCCCGCGATTCAGCGCGGAAGTGGCTCGCTTTAGAGCTGTGAACGGTCGATGAAGAAGGAGGTAGAGTTGATGCGCGTAGGTTTGGAGCATGCACCAATGCGCATAGCCTGCTGTGTTGAGAATACTCCGGCGGCCGTTTACGAGATATGCGGCATCCCACTGTAATTGCTCTTTCGCGACAGCTGTGTCATACTGATGTAAAATTGTTGTGTTGAGCTTGTTATCGCCCGAGATATGCGAGCAAATTTGCGTCGAAAGCTGGAATAGCCTAACTTGAAACTTGAGGAGCGATGTATCGGTGAACTCGCATGGTGAGTCCTTGGGCGATTGTTTTATACTGTGTTCCTGGATATCTTTGTCGTTGACCCATGCTGGCATTGTTGCTTTCATGTTCAACAGGAACGTAAGGTCGATATCTCTGAAGCAGAGAGCTTGGTAGGTATGGATAATCAGGATGCCTGCCCAGCAACGTCGACGACGCTCTTGTTCGATACAATTAGGTCCCTCGATATCAGTATGGCAACGCAGGGCAATTGCGATGTTGAGAGCACTGCCGAGAAGTGCCCAGCCATACTCTGGTCCTTCGTTATGAGATATCATATGAACCAGGATAAGAAGAGCCTCGAGCGTGCTGAGATCATGGCGAACCAGGAATTGATCCTGCGAAAGGGCCGTCATTGCCGCATTTCGATACTTCTGCGACAGTACTGACAAGTCGCGAGGGATAGTAGTGTCCTGCCATAACACAACAAGCCCAGCGTCTGTTGGCTCAATTGTTTTGAGCGTCAACGAGATGATGGCGAAGAGAACAGCCAGCCACGACAAACTCGTCTTCTCGGGATTTTCTAGGAACTCCAAATATTGGGTCTGGAATGTTGGGCCATGCAGAATATGAAACAGCGATGAGAGTGTTCCGAAATATCGGCAAACCAAGTACTCAGTCACCGATGTCGGCGGTAAAAGCGCAAGCAATTCAGTGATTGGAACGCAAGGTCCAAAGGACAGCGTAACCGTCGGATTCGGTGAGTCTGGTATAACACTCCTCTCAACAGATGGCCGACGCAGAATATGATCCCATCGCTGCTGTATCGGCTCAGGCGTCGAACTCGGAGATGAAACTGTCTCTGTTACCTCCACAGACTGAACCTGCACCTGCTGCTGAGGCACCGGCCCAACAACCTCAAGCCTAGTCCTCTTTCGCTTCTGCGGCCCAGTAAAGTTCGAGCCATAAGCGCAAGAGTCCTGCCAGCCTCGTTTAAGGCATGTAGCGCACGGCAATCCCCGGTCGCATTTCAGCTTGGAGTGTCTGCAGGGATCGCAGTTCAAGGGTTTTCTGGGGCGGCGCTTCTGGGCTTGGCTGCGGTTTGGGGAGCTGGAACTGCTCGGACTTAGTTGCTCCATTTCTAGGTGAGTATGAGAGGATGAATTGGTGGAAGGGAGATTTCGTTGGGATGTCCGAGAATTGAGATTGAATGATTTGGATGGAGTAAGGAAAATCGGAGTCGGAATCGGGAATCGGATTTAGGCTGTTGTGAGTGATTATGTGAGGGTTTGGACCAATCAACGCGATGACATATTGGACTACCCGAAAGACCAAGGAGGATCAGCATAATTTTGAACGTATGACTCAATCTATACCGGGATAATAATGGGAAATTATCGCACTTAGCATGTGTTTCTTGGTCGATCACATGTAGCTGCCTTCAACTTGAAAGCAGTGGTAGACAACTCCGCAGCACGCAGTTGTCATTCTTGAGTCTTTACATCACAGCACACTCAGCCACAAAAGCCAAGATACGTTAGGTTACTACAGCCACCGCCCGAGACTTACTTAAGAGGAGAATTGTTCATTTATACTATTCGTTAGAAAATCTACAATAGGCGTCTTGGCCGCGCCTCTCGCACATCTTACTGGTCTTGCGCCGTCGTAAAGGAAACAACAGTTCGTCTAAATTTGTGCAGTAGCGATATGTCCAAGAAAATAAACATCGCGTTTCTACCGATAGCTTGATAAAGTTGTACACATGCGTAGATAAACAGAAACCCTGAATCTGCACGTGTCCGCCCGGATTTGAGTTCACGAAACAAACTCACGTCCATATCTCTCGAATCACAAAAGCCCACGTTTCCTTCACTACGTTATTCAAGTGCTATAGTCCCCCGTAATTTAAATATTTGCATCATCGACTCCCCCTCCCCATGAAACTCTTCCCTCTGTTACTCCTACAACTACATCTCGGCTTGTTGTACGCCTGCCTAGTCGCCAACCAGTCACAGTTATTCCTCCTCTGGAATTCCATGACCATGGCGATGCCAGCGCATCTCTACCCCGGCGTGAATCTCCCTCTGCGAAGCATACCTAAGTGGGATTATAGGCGCAACGATGAGCATTCGTTTTATCCCATTGGATTTCCCGAATGCCAGGGGAGCCAATCTCAGGTAATGCCGGTGAAAGAGGTTGCGATGATGATTCTCATGGATACGTTGACGGATAAACCAGAATGGCACAAAAATGTTTTCAACGAGACGATCGCTCAGAAGTGGAAAGATGAAGCGCGACAACAGAGTGAGGATGGGTTGTATGCAAGAGTCATGCAGGATAAACTGGAGAGGGGTCCTCGTAAGCCTCGCGACAGGATCATCACTGATGCGGCGTTTGACTACGTGAGTTGACGGCTTAATGCATTCCTATTGGGTGGTTTGAATTAACCTTTGGCAGTGTATCGAAGAGCTACGAGGAAAAGCTAGGTACTTCGAGAAGGCCGGCCTCATCCCAACTCTTGATGGACCTGGCAACACGATCATTAAGTCTGACTCGTTCATCAACGAGACCCTCCACCGGGATCTCAACAGAGCATGCTACACGCTCGGGAAGGATCAAGAAGACAACGTCGATTGGCATCCCCGAAGTAACGATATGGTCCGAAACCTTATCCATCCTTCCATGCACAACTTCGTCTACGGTATTCCCTCTCCACCAAGTACTAAAGACCTAATGCTGATGATCAACAGATAGTTCACCGTTCATCCAAGAAGAAGTCGTCGGCGTATCGAATGCACTTGACTTCATAGGCGAAGGCAAGCCCGTACGAGGATTGACCACTGTAGTCCGACAGAATGATTTCGAGCCAGAATTCCGCATCGTTTCTGGCATTGGCCCAGAGTACTGGTCCGATAAGTACCAGTGGCTGCCCGCCAACGTTGGGGTTCGCGAGGATGGCAGTGCTGAGTTCACTAGCTACGTGAACAACCTGCACCCCACAAAGTTTCCTGAAATCTACAGGACTATTGAGAGATTGGTTGATAGGGCTATTCCTGCTTGGGATCATAGTCTGCGAGAGGCCGGTCGTCTCGGCGAGGGGACATTTACAGGGAGGAATAAGTCACGCTTTGAATGGATCCAGGAAGCATCGTAAGTCTTATGTTCCTACAGGGAGGTGTTCTTCAGCTGATGAATTTTAGCGACGAAAACGACGAGCTTTGGACGCCTGAGTTTGATATGGAAGAATTTCTTCACAAAGACGTCAAACTCACGCACCAAGAACTGCGTGACCTGGAAGAAGAGTGCTACCATGAATCAGAAAACCCAGTCGAATTCGATGAAGATGAGAATAACCGCAGAATGAACGAAGGCCTCCCTCCTCTCACGCCCAATATCGATGATGAGACCATGGCTGAAGTAAAATGGCGCAAGTACCGCGACGCTATCCTCCCTGACCCAAAACCATTTAAAGAAGTTGACTACGCGCCAAAGCAGAGTTTACGGGAGAAGTTTAAGAAGGATGGTTTTCAAATCATTGTCAAGATGGCGAGCATTGAACTTACGCCTGAGAAGCCTGAGTTCTCTGCTGGGAGTTGGCATGTAAGTCGACCCTAGTGCCACTACCATGGAACTTAGCATACTGACTATTTTTTAGCTTGAAGGTCAGATGAATGAGAAGATTGCCGCTACTGCGCTGTACTACTTCGACAGTGAGAACGTCACGCCAAGCCGTTTATCGTTCCGCATGCAGACGAGCTCGTATTTGAATGATGAGATTGAGACTGGTCAGGATAGCTACAACTATCTTGAAAGGTTACTTGGCACACATCTTGGAATGCAAGGCGGACTCGCTAGGTCCTGTGTCCAAAGCTACGGTGACGTTGACACGCCTGAAGGCCGTCTCCTCGCTTTTCCAAACGTCTTGTGAGTGCCTTTCCCCACCCAACCAACCCTCTACTAAATTTCATCTAGTCAACACCGCGTGTCCTCCTTCAAGCTGCAAGATCCGACAAAGCCGGGCCATCGACGCTTCATTGCTCTCTGGCTGGTTGATCCGCACCGCCGAATCCTGTCAACGGCAAACGTGCCGCCGCAGCAAAAGGATTGGTGGACTGGAAGCGGTGAAGTACCTAGTGGCCTTATGGATGTTGAGGAAGCGCGGGCGTATCGGCTGAAGTTGATGGATGAGCGGACTGCGGAGAAGGCGAGGGCTCACTGGGAGTCGATTGACTATAACTTCTGTGAGCATTGATTGGATCTTGGCGTCAGCGTGAGAAGTAGATTGAAGGCTGGAGGAAGGCAGATGATGCGCTCGTAGTACCTTTCACAGATGTATCCTAGGTCTCATAGAGGCAGCCCACTACTGTAAGGATCAGATGCCAAGTACACATGTCGTACAACCAAGCCTCAATACGAATCACCATAGCCTGACTAGGACATTACCGAAGTTCTCTCCTCTCTCTCTCATCACATCCAGCCATATGCAGCGCTGTATGACATGTGCAAATCATAACTCCCAAAATATTATATCATCTATAAATGAATACGAGATGGCATTAATCTCGAGATTGTCTCTCCACCCAACCATGTCGTGATTTATGTCCAAGACATAACCCTCTCATGATCGACGGCTCACTTGTCTCAGATACTCGCCTCTGAGTGGTCGCGGAGAAAAAATAAGAAAGTGATCGACGTCCGTAGGACAGGGCCAAGAAGCCTCGTAAATTTTGCAAGTGCTGACATGTGCATCACACGACATGGGGGCGAGACGGGATTTGGGTATTTGAGGCGCGATGCTATTATTAGAGGGTTGACGTATGTCAACAAGAGAATCGACAAAGGTATAAAACTGCCCACTTGGAGCATACGGAGTAGAGCTTTTTGATCTCGATATCAGTTCATTCACAGCTCAACCAAACATCAGAACTTCAACATCAATCATCACCATGCATTTCACAACCCTGCTCGCCAGCGCCATCGCGCTCGCCTCGACCGCTACATCCCAACCAACAGCGCGTCAAGCGCCCACAGCCAACGCAGTAATCATGATCGTCAACTCGGCCGACCACAGCCGTCAACCCGTCAGAATTCCCCTTGCGCAGCTCACGACGCTCGACTACCAAGTCACCGAGCTGCGTCTCGAGAGTCTCAACGTCAACATCCCCGATATTGAATCACCTGAACTCAGCGATGTTGTCTGTCAGCGGTATAAAGATAAATATGGTGTTCAGCTGGGAAGTACTGAGTTTAGTCATGAGAAGCCGGCGCTGATTAGTACAAACCCTGTGGAGTTTGGTTGGGTTTTGTGTTATCATAAGGATCGGGCTTGAATGCGGTAGACGGAGATGGAGACGGGGGGGATATGGGGGTTTGAGATTGGAGATGGACTTGGGGAAATTGAATACAGTTACATAGTTATTAATCGCAAGATTATGCATCGCCATTCTTGTTCCTGGCTATGCAAATGCTAAGACATCAATCATTATTAATGCTCGTAGGGCTTAGTAGACTCGGTTGAACTTTGGGCGAAGGTCTTTGGGGCATTTCAAATCAGCTACGCTGACTCTCGAATCCAATTGGTCGACTCGTAGGGGCACCTCGCTTGAGGAAGATGACATCGGGGCCCTGAAGTAATTCTCCGATCTCTTCCCCCAAAAATGTCTGTAGAGACCCTGATTATCAAGCATTCGTTGCCGTAATTTACGTTGTATTATGAGGAGATTTATGCAGAATTAGTGAGTGGATCGCCGTGGGCTCCACGGCGTGCAGTCTCGTACCCCGTCGAGTTTCGTATGGGCACTTGAGCTTTTAATCATCTTGACTATTGCTCCGTTTCGCTTGATAATCTACATGTCAATAAAAGATAATCGCGTATCTCTAAAATGTATTTAAAGACAAGATTCCTCTGTAGTTTAGAACCCATCATCACAATACAATCACAAATCATTTCCCATCTCTTTTGACTAAAGTATTTATCGCTTTGCAATTATACCCTACTCATCTCAATCAGTACCCATCATGTCAACAGAATCAAGACTCTGGCAGCCCCTCAAGCTAGGAAACACCACCCTCTCCCACCGCATCGCCCTCGCCCCTCTAACCCGCTTTCGCAACGACGATGATCATCTCCCCCTCGACCTCATGATAAGATACTACGCCGACCGCGCCTCAACCCCCGGAACCCTCGTCATCAGCGAAGCAACCGGTGTTTCCAAAACAGGCGAAGCAGTCCCCAACCTACCAGGCATCACATCTCCAGAGCAAATCGAGGGTTGGAGACAGATCTACGATGCTGTTCATGCTATCTATACTTATTAGGATCGCCCGTCGCAACAAAGCTAGCCAAGTACCCATGGTAAATATGGCTAATCTCAGGATACTGAGTAGTAGGCTCATCCCAAGTAAATCCCGTGTCAGCGGTGTGAGGAATGCCCTGCCACGCGGGGAAGCTGTTGTTCGTGTTGAAGCGGACTTTCCAGGTTGGTACGCCGGCGGTGGAGGCGCGGTATGCGGTTTCTTGGCCCGGGCAGATGTAGGCGTAGTCACTCCAGGCGGCGGAGATGCGGTTGTATTGAGTGCTGTTGGGGGAATTGGCGAATGGTGAGTCTTTGTATTTCGCGGGATCGGGATATAGAGCGGATAGCTCTTTTAGGTCTTTGTTGGTCAATGCTGGTGAGATGTTGTGGAGATAATCTAGGAATTCTTTGTTGGTCTTGAGGTCGCCAGGGGTGTAAAACTTGGCTTCGTCGGTGACTGTGGACGTGATCGTTGGGACGTGGAAAAATGTTCCGTCGTATCCAGATTGAGAGCCAGGTTTCTCAAAGAGGGGACCTCCATGGACGGGTTGGAAAGGCCAAGTCAATTGAGGGTCATAGTCGTGATACAGCTTGGTGCTGATATTTCTGATAGCATTGACGTCTGCTCCTTTCAGGCACTTGAGCGTCGCCTTGTTTCCCTTCTTCTTGTCGCATCCAAGGTACGTAATATACTCATCATACTGTCGTTTATACAAAGGATAAGTATCATTCGGAAAAGCCCGTGAGGTGACCGAACCAGACTGATGAATCGCCCGAGCAAACAACTGCTTATTATCCCTTCCATAGTTATGAAAGTAATGAATACCCACTGAATGGCCACCAGCAGAGCGACCACCAATAGTAACTACATCCTTATCGCCACCAAAAGCACCAATATGCTTCTGCACAAACTCCAAAAAGAATCGCTGATCTCGAATACCTAGGTTCGCTAGACCTTCATCCTGGAAGAGCTTGGAAGGCAGAAACCCGAGAGAGTTGACGCGGTAGTGAAAGTTGACTACCACAATGGGAACCTTGGATGAGGCGGCGAATGCAGCGCCGTCGAAACTAGCCCAGCTCCCAGCGTAAAAAGCACCGCCGTGGATCCATACAAGAACGGGGAGTTTCTTGCTCAAGGGTACGCCCTTGGGTCGAAACACGTTGAAGTTGAGGCATGCCTCGCTCTGTGAATCGAGAGGTACTCTAGATGAGACTTCTTGGACACAAGCTTTGCCGAAACTATCAGCTTTCTTGATGCCCTTAAACTTGTCGGGCCAAGAAACAGGGTGAAAGCGATGATCGCCGGTAGGTTGAGTGGCGTAGTCGATACCCAACCAAGCATCAACAGGTGCAGGAGTTTCTGCTTGGTGAAAGTGCTGTTGACGGTGGTGCCGGAGAAACTACCGTAGCCATCAAGCTTAACGGTGTTATAATGTCCTCCTGTAGCTTGCGCAACAGGGGACAGCGCCAGAAGCGTTCCGAGGTTTGACAGGACCTTCATGACGATGGAGGTGTGAGAGAACAAAGGAAAAAGCAGGGAGGAAGCAGATCATATTTATATATCGCGCGATCGATGCCATTTAAGCTTAAATCCCGCGCAGTCGTGCAAGAGCCGATATCGTTGGATACGAACGCATTACGGGTGGAGTATGGCATCATCATCCTCGGTTTGCCGGGTTTAGAAATAGGCCCGACCTAAGTTGCCAAGTCATTGGCTTGCGAGCGATGATCACTTTATCATAATGGTCAAGAGTTGGGAGAGGATATTCAGTATCGCCAAGGGTTGGTGATCAATAGAGAGTGATGTGATTCGCTAGTTTAATCGACGTTAGACAAGAGGGGTACGGTTGACACCAGGGTGATCCACGAAGAGCAAGAAAATATTAGACATTGGCATAAAGGATCAAAACAAACTTAGCAAAAGGCATCCTAAACTTGTACTAATTTATACTAAAGTCATACTAAACTTATACTAAGTTGACTAAGTCTCTTCGCCGAGTTTCCATAGTTTAATCCACGTTATATTACTACACAAGGGGTACAGTGGACACCGAGGACTCTGGCAACCTCGTACTCTTTCTCAATCTGCCGTCGGGACTCTGGATCAATGACCTGAGGGGGCAACTCCAAGAGTCGAATGGCGTGGCCGTGAGAAATAATTTCCACCCTTCCGATCCGTCTCTTCTCTGTCCATAGGTATGGTTGCCCATGCTTCCTTGCAACCTCTTCCCAGGCCCGCACCGTGTAGGGACCGAAGTCCAGGTCCACGGTGCTGCACCAAGCAATTGTGGCAGACATTTTTGTTCGACGGTAGGTGAACGAAGTGGCATGATGCATCCTCTCTGCATTCCACAACACCATAGTTTCGAGGCGCGGCATACGCAGCGCAACCTGTGCGGCGTCTTGGAGAAGAACCGAGACCGCTTCTGTTACAAGATCGTGCGTGAACCGCCCGGTTGTCAGGATAATAGTTTCAAGGTTTTTCCACGTCCAATCTGGTTGACAATCCGAGAAGAAATATTCCGCTTCGATCAAAAAGGATACCGACAACACCTCGAGGTCAAGACTCCTCGCGGCAAACTGTTTCGTGTTTTCTCTCACCCAACGCCTGTAGTCGACATAAACACGGGTGTCGCCATAAAGCTGCTCAGCAAGTCGCACGTATTCATGGCAGAAATCTTGAAATACCGTCAATGTTCGCAGTGTGCTTGGGTGTATATTCGCGATCAAGTCATCTGCAGTGCCCTTCAGTATAAAATAAAAAGCTCATTCAAGGCATCGGATGAACTGACATTGTGGACGGCCGGTCGTCGGGTTCTGGGATGTGATGTCCCTGGCGTTGCTGTGCTCCCAAGTCTCGAGATGGAGATGCAGTAGTCTGGGACAAGCGTTGACCAGTCTGGCAATGTCTGAAGGCCGGAACCGATTTCGACAGTAACGACGGATAACGAACTTCGTGACTGCGTCGGCTAGGGGTAATTTTATGTCATAGGCGAGAGATATCGGGTGAAAACAGGAATCTATTGCCCACGCAATAGAAGCCTCCGTTAATCTTCTCCAGTAATGTCTTTCATCAACAGTGAGCGTCGGTATCCGGCGCGATTCCCCAGGGCAGCCGATAAACCAATTCTTGAGCCAGTGAGACTGTTCTAGGGAACAGTAGGCGTTGAACTCTAGCGTCAAACCTCTCTCAGTGCAGGCCCAAGAGCTCAGAATTTGGAAGAGTCGGTAGAGGTAATATTCTGCTTGTGGGAATATTGCGTTGAAGTGTATCGGGGTGGGATAGCCGACACATTCGGGGCAATAGGGGCCCAAGAGTTCAATATTGAGCCAAAGATGCTGTATCGCAGCTCGTGGCTGTGGGCTCAAATCCTTCAACCCCATGAGAAGCGGGTACACCAGCCTCATGTGATGCAAATTTCCGAACAGGTTGGCGTAGAGACGCGGATCCTCCAACCCCAAGAGACGACGCTGGCTGATTCTGAGGGTGCGGAAGGTTCTTTCTTCCATGAATGTCCGCCATTCGCTGCAGACGGCAGCATAGATGTGTTTGTGACGGTATTGCTGATAGAGGGATTCGAGAATGGAGCGCTGGATTTCTTGGGGCAGTCGGTTCCAGCCGGCTTGCTGTGGAGGTCGGACTGGAAGGATGCCTTGCGACATGACGATTTTCGAAGACGTATCGGCGGGATGAAATGATATCTGGACTAAAGCTTTTGATAACTTTAGAAGTTTAGATGATGCTTCGGTGTTTGGACAAAACTTATCATAAGGTAGGTAAGTTTAGGATACCTTTTGCTGCGTTTGTTTTGGCACCCCACGTCAATTTGGGGTGCCTCTTGCCTGCTTGGCTTGACCAAAAGGGGAGAGCGCTTCAGGAATCGGGAGGAGTGAATCTAGATACGGAAAGATCAGTCGCATCATTGGCAACATAAGTCAGGCAGGAATTTAGAAGAAACCAGGCAGGAATTCGCAGTCTGAGATGTCTTGATGTGATCAATGACGCCAAGATGTTGAGCGCCCTTTGAATCCGGTCAGTTGAACGGCCCCAGTTCTGATGTATGGCGCCTTGTGAACACGATAGTAGTTAAACACAGTTGTAGCATTTTCTTGATAGTTCTTCAACGCTCGTCCACTAGTCTACAGCCCTACCCACTCCAGAGACTTGTCCCACAACCTGGCCGCTTTCTCAGTATCACACGCATGCTCCCCATATCCTCTTCCATAAAGCGGAGTAGAAGCATCCCACTTCCCGACGATCTGACAGTCCTCAAGATACTTCCCACCTTGACCTTCCAAAGCCTGAGCGACAGCTGCCCAGACACTTGTAGCTGCGCCTTGGTCCGGCAGCTTCCAGATTATCTTGAGATATGGATCCACTGCGAGGCCACTCTTTTGTTCTTCAGATAAATGCCTTCCCAGATTTGTGAGGACGCCGCCTGGCTGAACACTCCACGCATGGATACCCTCGCTGGCGTACCTCCGCTCGATTTCATTAGCTGTCCAGAGGTTGGCGGTTTTGCTCTGCGAGTATGCTTTGTTGGGAACGTAGCAGCCCTCCATGTTGACGTTGTCAAAGTTGACCTCACCGAAACGATGGGCAAGGGAGCTCAACATAACGACTCGCGAAGCGCGATCAGACGTTGCGCCTTTGACCAGAGCAGGTTTGAGTAGTTGGAATAAGAGGAAGTGGGCAAGGTGGTTTGTCCCAAATTGTGTTTCGAAACCCTCTTTCGTACGTCCTTCTGGTGTACACATGACCCCAGCGTTGCAGATTAGGATATCGAGTTTCGGGCTCTCGGACAAGAACTTGGCAGCGCACGAGCGAACACTCTCCAGCGACTCCAGGTCAAGTTCGAGGAGATGGATGCGCTCATCTTGCGCGAGGTCGCCTAAGGCTGATTTTGCCTTTTCGAGATCTCGGGCCGTTAGATATAGAGTTGCGCCGGTGAGATAAAGCGCTTTCGCGCTCTCAAGGCCAATACCCGCGGAACACCCGGTGATGAAGACGACCTGGTCGCTCAGTTTTCCTTCTAGGCCTTCATCCTTGATGATCTGGATAGCTGTTGGTCGCGAGTCTCCTGGTCCGTTGGGATACTCGTGAATGGTGACGTAGCGATCGGCCATGGCGTTCGTATAAGAGAGCAAAGAGATGTAGAGGGATTCGGCTAGGGACAAAAGCAACTTGAGCAAAGAAAAAGAAGATGAATTTGGATTTGTGGGAGGTGATTGAAGCTGCTATTTACACCGATATTCTCTCGACATGCAGCGTTTCACGATGCAACATGTCCGAGCTGAAACGCCTATGATTCACCACTAGGCCCAGCGGGAAGCGGACACCAATTAATCCGCTAGCTTTGGCGCCATCAGAAAGAAATGATAGGCCAACGGCTTCGGCAGTGGAACAATCGCGGGAGTTCTGATACTCAAAGCCACTATTTCTATCCCGCTCGGCAACAACAGCCGAGTAGGCCGAAACTATATACAGAACAGAAGAACGGACCTCACCTGCTAAGGCTTGACACCTTATTTAGTATACCGAGCGCAAGGGCTCAAACTCTTGGCCTTGCTGGCATCTTTGGGAATAACACCCGCGGCAACAGCAGCTTGATAACACCATCTCCAATCTTTCTTGCCAAGTTCTCCGTCACACTTCCAGGACCAAAAGAACCATCCATCGCCTTTCTCAAAGGACTCAGCTTGAGCGGCCCAGTAAGCCTTGTACCATGTTTCCTGGCCCTGGATCTTGAACTCGTCCGTGTTCTTCAAAGTTGAGTTCACGGACAGGGACCATTCGCCGACAAAGACGTGTTGGCCCATGTTGTCTTTGCAGGCAGTTTCGATATATGCCTTTTTGTTGCCGGCGATTCTGTTGTCGAAGGATAGATAGCGATGGGCATCGAAGAAGATGAGATCATCATCTGGGAGGTATAGTCTAGGGTCGCCTGCGCCCCAACTTTTGCCCTGCGATCGAGTCAGTACTAGATACATGAGATCTAGCCTGAATATATGTAACTTACCATGTATTGAATATGTAGGCGATCAGCTTTGGGAACCTTGAGGTAACCCTCCATGGCCTGGATGCGCTTGTATGCACCAGGGTAGTAGTTCTTGATCATATCATCTGCCTCGGCCTTCCACTTGCCAGCGCGCACTGGCTCATTCAGAACCTCGAGCATACCGACGGTAGTGTAGTTCCCATTAGTATGGATGCGCTTGGTTATCCACTCGAGAAACTTGAACGCTCGTTCGTAGTTCTCTGCAGTATAAAATCCAGGATTGGGGATGGACTGCGGCTTAGTTAGTATATCCTTGATGAGGTGAGATAGTCGCTTACATGGCCGGTGAACTGCTCATTCGGCGAACTGATACCAGGAGCAGAGTGAAGCCCAATAACTGCATAAATACCATGCTTCTTACACCACCCGACAATGCGATCGAGATGCCAGATGCCACCACGGGGCCAGTACTCGCCTTTCTGGATGATATCATCATACATCCAATATCCAACAGGGATACGAACGGCATTGAGACCAATACTTGCAATCTCCTTGATGTCATCCTCTGTGATCCAAGTCTCCCAATGTTTCTTGAAGGCAGCATTGGCCTTTTCTTGGCCAATACCCTTAACGCAAGCCCATTCGTCGTTGTAGGCACTGCACCCCATGTTCTTCCATGATTCTTCGGCCATCCATCGTTCGATGATGAACTGTGAACCGAGGTTGACGCCGCGGATCTTATCGTCGTTTGGAAGCCATCTTTCAGTGATTTTCTCGCCGTTAGCCTTTGCAATAGCTACATGAAGTTAGTATTTGCATCCTGATGACGACGTTGATTCACTAACCTCTAGACTGTGGAGTCCAGGCTTCTGCTGCGGCGAGAAAAAATGGCAATACTGATTTGAGATGCATGTTTTAGGTAGGTATTTCCGTTTCAATGAAGTGAACCTCTATTTGACCGCACTTGTAGAGACGAAAGAAGAGACATTATACCGTCGAATGTCTTGGATATATATGTCTTCAATCAAGGTTCGCAAGGATTATACTCCATTCACATACCAGAGCATATGGCCTGATAACAACGGAATACATCCGCCCGTTCTCTCCATCCCATACCGATCTATCATTCCTATTTCCGCGATGGAGAACAATCCTGAGCCTGATTTGTTGGTCCGACTGATGGGTCGTTTCGTTTTGGCATATGAAACGGTCGATCCTCAACCTTGATTGTGAACAAATGGGACATTCGTCATTCCACATTCCTCTCGCTTGACAGTCCTGCTGGTTGGCTCGTGCCAGGATTGCTGAATGCAAGCAGATGAAGGACTGCGGCTGAAGGTTGGGGTTTCAGACGAACTCCACTAATAACCCTGTTCGTCTAATGAGAGCATTCCTCACGGATCACATATCTATTTACTTGAGATGAATCCTTGACGCATAAACTTCATTTTGAGACGTTATATCGGATGAGTCGGACAAGTTTAATACAATATTACCAGCGGTTTACTGTGACCGGATTCCAGTGCTCAACACTGCTTGTCCTAGGATCTTTTGTTGTTTCGTGGGGTCAGTGGACCAGCATGTTGGCAGAATGCGACGCTGCAAGTTGACCTGTCAATGGCCCATAGAATTACAAGTTCAAGTCACCATGCGAGGCATTTTTGACGTATGATATTGTCTGCAACAGGAGAGTCCGCCTTTGCATCGGCGATGCGTGTGTATCTCGGTCTATCTCGCAATGTGGTGGGCAGAACTACTATCAGATCACCGTGAATAATGCCGGGAATTAGACCATGGTCGCCGAAAGAGGCAGGTCTAAATATTGTGAGCCACGTGGGGGACGTGAAGGGGTTATCAGATGGCAGCTGATAATGAGCTGTAAGGCTACATCAGAAACGATATCGGATTGGATACAGTTACAGATATAAAGCAATCACAATAAATTGCTTGTACGGATAGAAGTCGTGAGGGCTATCATGATGACTGTCGTGGTGACTATCTAAATGATTGTTGTGTGAACTACTCAATCATAGCAAATGATGTATCTTCCTGGATGTCGACTTGATTTACTAATCAAATTCTTCCATACGTAAGAGATCTCCAAATCTTGAAAGCTAAGTTGGATCCAACTTTTCAGTAATCTCGTTGCTGGAGGTGAGCTAGAGCAACAGAGTTGATCTCACACATCTACAATTGAAAGATCATAACTACGCAGTCTCAAGATAAGGATTTTGGCCCTCGGGTTGAAACTTAGCTGCAGGTCATTACGCGGGAAACCCGGAGAGAATGTCCAGTTTTTTGCATTAAGATACCCTCGTCTTTTACTCTATCTTTACGTCTTCTTTTATGTTGCCATGAGAGGACCGAGGGCATACTACCGTCAGTGCAAAGAACCTTACCATGCAACCTGATATGTCAGAATTTTCGCATAATAGGCACTTACTGTCCCTTATCAAATCGCGGAACTTCGTGCTTGGATTGTCTTGGGGTATGTCCTTCTCCCAGCAATGGAATAAGAAGACGGTTCTGTCTTCGTTCAAGGCCTAGTAGAGCCTCCAGGGTCTTAAGATGTCTCTGAATATTTGGCAATCTTCAGGGAATGTTGCGAGAAAATGGCTAAAGGTTTTGAGTATCCTGTCTCTGTCTGGCACCATCTGAACTTTGTTCCAAGAATCATCCCATATGAGCTGAAGACGAAATAAATATTGGGAAGTCATGTACAGAGGCTTAATCCGAGCCAGATAGGAATAACTTGCGGAAGTTCGCGATGGTTTTAAATATGGCCATCGGCTACACGGCACAAGTACCGGCATTTCTGCATCTTAAGACAGGCTTCCCCTCGTATTGATCCGAGAAACACCACTATTCCAGTAAATCCTTCGTGCGCTGTAACCTCATCCTACTTAAGAATACTACACCGCTACTGGCTAACTCCTCGAACAAGACAAATGACTCGTTATCCTTACCATTCACCTTATCAAGCCCAATTTTCGCCATTGCCAACTTCCCAAAATGTCGATCGTAGCGAAGCAAAAGCCGTTGTAAGCGAAAACTTGGTACGTTTATGGCAGTTTATCTGATTAAAGTTTTTCCCGCATGAATCGTAAAGAGGCACAGCTATTTAGCCTTGTTTATGAAACATTTACTAAGCAAATTTCGGGAAAGTACCTCAGGTTTCACGATTCGTCGATCTTTAACCAGATCTGCCGTCGACAGTATAGGATGCGGAATGTCTTCCTCCGAGGGTCGTCAATGACGTTTTGAATCAAACGAGTATAAGACATCGAACGATGCCTTCATTCTCGAATCCAGATTTCACTCTTAAAATGCATAAGCTTAAAAACAGCTCGCCAAGTCGACCGATGGGGGTGGTTATCTGATGAAGATCAATAAATCCGGCCGAGTATAGGCCCGGCTAAATTACCGACATCAATATTTGGGGTAGTAATAATACAATCCGAATCGGGTCTTCCGGTTTATCCAATGAGTGTTTATTCAGTGAAATATTGGTTTTCGGAATGTGGTCTTCCGAATTCCTTGATCGGCGATAAGATGTCTTGGGAGCCTACAAAGGCTCACTTACAGCAAGATAATCAAGATCGAGAATCATCAATGGAGCATAAGTCTTGGATAGTAAAAGAAGTCAAATGACTCTTGGGATCTCAACAATCGGCATACGCTCCCGTGCTTCCAGGTATCTAACAATCTCGGTCCCACTCCGAAAAGGGCCAACTGCACTGCAACGCTGATCTGGCACGCAATTTCACCACAAGGCCTCAGCATGACCTGCCAAGAGATGTTCGTCGAGGCATGCAGCGAACGGAGCAAGCGGCTAGACGGTTAATCGGGCCTGCTATGGGCCGATGACCGAAACAGGACCCGGAAGCAGGCGGAGATACTTAGGTTTTGATAGAGGTTCTGGAGCGAGGAAATAGAGTTTCCCCGTGGGGATTGATGGGATGAATCACGATGGCCGGAGTCGAAGCGGGATGATACAACTGAAGCATTGGGCGTATGAGCCGTATGGGTAGTAACCTTGTGATGGGATCTTTGTGTTGGTGTTGCGTTGATATCCTGGTCGAGGTCTGGGCCCGCCAGCCTGGTTGGGCTCATGATGGCACGTCGATGTATAAAGCAGGTGTCATCCACCAGCCTGTTCATAACACAAACTCAAAGTTATATCACCACTGTTCTGTTCTATAAGTGATCACTGGATGATCTCGTCTTTGTGCAACCTGCGAATATTTTTGATATCCAATTTGAACATCCTACGATGAACCGCCAAGGGGCAGGTGGTAGTATGGCACTGCTAAACTCCCTCTCACTATTTCTAGCATTTCAAGTCAGCTCAACGTACGCTCAGGGACTTGAGGGATATGGATTGACTTCATACGATCCTGTCTGCGCCGAAGCATGTCTTCGATCCTTTACTCCTCTGATGCTGCCCTGCTCAAGCATGCACGATGGACACATGGCGACTCCGCCAGCTTGTCGAGCCAACGACACGGCCTTCTTGACATCCGTGGCTTGGTGTATGAGTGACAACTGCGCTGATGAAAAATTGTCCAAGATTGAAGGATACTGGGAGGAGTGGATTACAGGGAGCAAATTCGTTCCCGCAAAGTGGTCGTACTCGGAGGCTCTCATGGAGGTTGATCCTAAGCCACCGCGGTATCAACTCAATATGACAGACAAAGTTCTCAACCAGACATCGACACTCGCACCAGTTACGTATCTTAGTCAATGGAACTCACTTTGGGCGACGAACCATGAGATGATAATGGGAGCACGATATGGGTATGTAACATGTTGCTCGGACTTATCCAGGGATCCAAATTACTAACTTACTTGCAGCATCATTCTTGTAGTCATTGCCGTTGGAATACCAATCCTCATGACCTGGGCCGGTTATCTCCCTCTCATCCCCTCAATCTACGACAAACTCAAACCATACATCCTCTATCCAAGCATGATCGGTACCTATTCCGTACGTCCTCTTCCATTCAAACTAGGCAATGCTCCCTCTGTTGGTCAAGGTCTATATATCACTTTATTCCTTGCTCTCGTCGTTGTCTTCACCGCTATCGACTACGAGCTCCGCCAGCCACATGCCAGATTCATGGGTGAACGGCGCGAGCTACTTGCTTATCTCGTCTACCGCACTGGAGCTCTTGCCTTCGCCTTACTCCCACTGATCATTCTCTTCCCCTCGAGGAACAACCTCCTCTTGTGGCTGTCTAACTGGCCACGTTCGACATTTATCCTGCTTCACCGCTGGATTGGACGAACCTTTGCTCTGCTGGGTGTTCTGCACGCTATTTTTGTCCTTGTTGGGTCTGATAAGATGGGCACTACTGATTGGAGACGCTGGGGCTCAGTCGCCGTCGTCTTTACTGTAATTACCTGTCTTGGAAGTGGACTCTACGTTCGAAAGGCCAATTACGAGCTTTTCCTGCTTATGCACATCCTCATTGCTGCGCTTGTCATTATTGGATGCTGGTATCATCTCATGCTGCGATATGCCTCTATTCGTCTGCACTCTCCCGGTTACACAACTGGACACGAGATCTGGCTTTACCTTGCCATTGCCCTTTGGGGCTTCGAGCGCCTTGTTCGAATCGTGCGAGTCATCAGACTAGGCATTCTGAGATCCAAGGTCAAGGACATTGGAGCTGGTTATGTTCGAGTGGATGTGCCTAGTGTTCGCTGGGGTTTGGATCCTGGAAAGCACGTTTTTGTCTACTTCCCAACACTTGCTCCAATGCGGCCTTGGGAGAATCATCCTTTCTCGGTTATTCCTACAGTTGCACTTCAGCGACGTGGAACCTCAGCTACACCTGGATCTCCAACCTCACCAGGAGCTTCCTCTGGACTGGAGGATATTGAGAAGTCGACGGCTCGTATTGCAGTGGTCAGGCAGTCATCCGCTTCAGCGGAGATCTCAGCTGGAGTGACACTGTTCATCAAGAAGTCGACTGGTATCACAAAGTATCTCGAGAGCCATGACCGCTTACTCACTTTCTTGGAGGGACCCTACCCTGGCAGCGACACACGACAGGTCCTACGCTGCGACAGACTTCTTCTTATCGCTGGTGGTGTTGGTATTACTAGTCTATTCGCACTCATTCACAACCACTGGAACGTCAAGTTGGCATGGAGCGTCAAAGCAGAAGCCCGATGTCTCGTCAATGAGATCGAGCCAGCCCTCGATGCTGTGAATACTGCACAGACGGACATTAGAATTGGTTCACGATTTGATGTTGCTGCTCTTATTGAGGAAGAGGCATCTGCTGGCTGGAAGAGGGTCGGTATTGTGGTGTCGGGCCCTGGATCACTGTGTGATGACGTTCGAGCTGTTGTTGCTGGGATTGGACGCCACTCCAAGACTATTTTCGAGCTTGAAGTGGATGCCTACTCCTGGTGATCTCGACATGGTGATAGAAGGGGTGAGAGGGAAAGACACGTGATGATGGGGTTGTTCTTGTTTCGGCAATTTTACATCATGTTCATGGTATTATCTCAATTACGTACTAAATGATTTACTACATTGCCTAAGCCAAGAGTCTTGCTTAAACGAACCTGAATGAGATCTGCATTGTCCCCAGTTGTGACTCATGAAAGCCCGTGTCCACTATCTGGTGGAAGGCTTGTTGCATCTGCTCTTTTCTGCGGTTTCTTCGGCTTAGTTAATCATAGATGCACTTTTAATATTGCCTAAACGGAACCTAGGCCGTCTGTTCCTTGACGTTCACCGCAAGGCCACCTCAGCACGACATCAACATGACCTCTGTTGGCAAGCTATACAGAATGGTGTCTTTTCTCCTCTTACCACTTCATCTGCTTCCTCAAGAATCCTCCGGAGGCCTTCCGATCGATCTTCGGCGCGGCCGGCTCCGTTATCTTACAAGATGTTTACAAATCTAGGTGGGATACTCCGATGATCCAAGGCTGTGAGAAGTCGAACCACCGTCAGCACCGAGATAAGAAGTAGGGTCACAGCGGGCATCTCAACATCAGCACGTGCTCGAACCTTTTAGTCCGGTATCACGGTTCTTGGCTATCCCGAGCGTGGTGCATACATGCATGGACAGGTACTAAAAGACTCTGCCGCACATGCAGGTGAGATAATGCAACGTCAACCCTCTATGGCCCGCTCATTGCGACCTCACTACATGCCTCGATGATCCCACTTCGGGTTGGACCGAGAAATATGGAACCTTCTGGCCTTTCTGTGCGAAAATGGGGGATCATAGAGGCCAAGGTTACAATGGACTTCAACAAGGAAGTGATGATATGTATACTTCAGTTGTTAAGCTGATAAATGTCCCAAGCTATTGGATGTCCCTGTCGGCTCACCTACAGTGTCTTAAGGCATGCTTAATAACACAACTTACTGGTCTAAATGGAGCAGCACTACGTAAGAGCATTCGAACGCTCTTCATTATAGCTTCATTGATCTTGAGATTAGGCATAAAAGAAGTTAGGATTTTGTATTCTTTTCACTCGCGTCTGGTATTAATAAGCTAGTTAGCAATACAATATAAGTAAAGATTATTTATAATATATAATCTTAAAACAGATATAATTTACTAGTAGGTAAATTGTCTTAAGATGGAATATCTTAAGATAGAGAGTATCTTAAGATGGAATATCTTAAGATAGAGAGTATCTTAAGATAGAGAGTATCTTAAGATGGAGTATCTTAAGATGGAGAGTGTCTTAAGATGGAGAGTGTCTTAAGATAGTGTATTTTAGGATAGGGTATCTTTAAGCCAAGATCTTCAAGGGGTAGAGTAAGGTCTTCTCAAGACGGCGCTTGCTCAATTACACTTGACATCTGTATTATATTTCATCTCGATGACCGCCCCACTCGCTTCAACCATTTTTTCAGATCAAACTCCCCCTCTTGTAGATCCCGTGGATTACCAACATACATGAAAACATGGCCAAAATCCTCAGCAGGCTCCTTTCCGTCTGTGTACTGAACAAGGCATGGTTTGGCTTTGTAACTGTTGGTCTCGTACTCTGCCAATCTCTTTGCATGAGCGACAGACTGCACATAATACACAAAACCAGAGACTTCTGCGTCTTGAGGGCCATCTTGCATGGCGGGATACTGTCCCCAGAGTTTCTTCGAGTATCCCTTGATCTTGGCGGGTCGTAGTTTGGGCTGGTCCTTTAGTCTGAGGACATCGGCTAGCATTTTCGGGTCCATCAATGTCCCGTACACAAAGTACGGTCCTGTAGGCGGCTCGAAGAAATCGGCTGGGTTTGTAGAACTGGGAGGCCGATAAAACCAGTCTTCCGGTGTGCTTCTCACTGTTGATATCAAGGGGGATTTTTTCGATTGTTTTCTCGAGGGAGTAGGCGGCAGTGGAGGTGCCGGCGGCGGTAGACGAGATGTATCATCGGACATTATACGCGTATTGCAATCAGCAGCCGCAATAAGATACTGGGGCATCAATATGCTTCGAGGAGCTCAATCTAGTGACCGCATAGCCTTTTTCTTATGCAGAGTTGCATGTGTCTGCGCAAGCCCAACAGCAAAACGACTAGTTGATGCCCAACAGCTGTGAATCCGTGATTACTGTGATGATTAAGCAATGATGCTACGCTACAGGGTAGTCACCAATCATGCCATTATCTACAGAGCAAACAAACGTCATGTCTTTATTCTCTTTGTGGCATTGAATTAAACCTGCAGATCGAATCTATATTGCAACGCCATCCTTCCACACAAGCCAGGGTTAACGATTGAATTGCGGGGTGAAGTTGTACTCAAGGCGGTCAATGAACTAAAAAGCCACCATTCCAAAGCTCAGCTCCCTACACCGCGCTAAACCATCTTCCGGACCGACATCACCATCCTCAAAATAGGTAGCGACAAGTCTGTGCGTGCACGCGCGACATTCGTCTATCGCAACAACCGTTGCTATTGATCGTCGCTGTACAACACATTGGCTTCCGCCCCGGAACGGTGCGCTGAAAGTCAAAGCGACAGAGACCAACTCACCAAAATGACCTTCAACGGGGATGCAACGGTCCAGATTGAATGAACGCGCCAACAGTGCCAATTTAGAGTTTGCCATTACCAGTTTTTTTTTTTTTCGAAAAAAACAGTTAATTAGAAAATACAACGCTGCTACGCCGCAGAAACAAATCACCGTCAATTAAAAAGCGTCTCCTTCATCTGAGACAGTGCAAGGTCCCCTGCATGTCAAAATGCAAGGATCGTCGACCGTTTTACACAACGATCAGAGTGACGAAATGAAGATTTTTCACAGACAGAAAGAAACATGACTCCGGCCAACTTGTACGCCGTCTAGGCCGTTGAAGTGGGCGCCAAACGATTCCCGTTGAACGATAGCTCAGCCGTTAGCTCATCCAAACCCTGGTCTCGATTCCTTCAACAGCATCACGCCCTGTAACCGAAGCGCCCACTCACGAGGGATTTGAATGAACCCCAGATCCTTTCCCTTGGGTAACGACCCCGTTCCCCGCAAACCCGGCAATTCGCCTCCCCCAACCCCCTCCCCTTCTCTCTCCTCCCCTACAAA
>JAAQPG010000897.1:0-33167 GCA_013186905.1 Fusarium udum | reverse complement strand
TCCTTTATTTTTCTATTCTATTGGTGACCGGGGACCCGGTGTAAAGGTTACGTGGCACTTGACGCACCGGGTCCGGTGCAGGTACGGGTTCCCGCTTTGGAGCGGCCAGACACATAATCAAGCCCAAGGCTGCCAGGCTAATCATAGCGGTGCGCTCAACTAAAATGAAGCCACCAAACGGGTCTTTATAGCGTCTACGGGCTGTGATCCAGCCATTCCGGAAGTGTGGCCCTTGGATCTAGCGGCTGCGCCAGCGCCAAGGCATTTGCCGCGCAAACAATCATTAAACTACCCTAAATAGATACAGTGATCAAGAACGCGGGTATCACCTCTGGAGAGTGGTCAGAGGCTAAGGATAACGAGAGCATGGTGGCTTTTAATGTCACATTAATCTTTTTGTTAGCCCTGTTGCTTCTGCCGAAGCCCAAAGAGACTGCTGCCCGTCACAACACGAGGCCTAGCTTGACTATTGTGTCGAGTGATATGCACTACACAGTCGATTTGATTACAATAATAAGGAGACTCCCGAGGGCATTTTTAAAAGTCTGAACAACAAGGAAGGGGCCGATATGACCAGTCGCTATCCAATCACTGAACTCTCAGAGGTGTTCGTTGTGCGCGAGATGGGCGCTCGGAGACCAGCAGAGCTACGTCCAGTCACGATTAGGACCACTAATCCCAGTTCATACAGCAGCCGACTGAGAGGTGGTGAGAAACGCCTGCTGTTCAAGACCGCATCTTTCCTGTTTGCGCGTTTGGCTGATGTTAGCTCTTGGAACTTGGTTCAAGGTCCTAGTGCGGGTACTGAGTGGCCAATTCTTCAACAGGGATACGATGCATGCCACAGATCATGGGGATAACTATGGCCACACAGGAAAAGGTTTGGAATGAGCCTATGGGCAAGTTTGAAAATATCTAGTCGGGAATCACAAAGTAATCTATGAAATGCATGTTGTCTATATTTTGAAAGGAGCCAAAAAGTAATAGACCTTATGTGTAGCCTCGAGCCAGCCTTCGTTATTTCCATTATCATTTTGTTAAGCTCTTAGAGCTTAGCTTTTGAGGTACTAAGAGAGAACTTCTAGTGCCCAAGGCATTTAGTTACCGTGAATCTTCTCGTACGTCAATCCATGATCACTTTACGGCTTTACCAGGGCGTTAGGTCCTGCGCTATAGACCCATCTGTTCCTCTACGCCAGCTTCTTGAGACTCTGATTGCTCAACCTTTCTCAGTGTGGACAATAGAGCTAACTACTCTAAGCATGGTCGAGTCTCGATTGATCTTTCATAAGCCAAAGCAGTAGCGTTATATTAGCTTTATGGCTACTTCTAAAAGGGCCACGCCCTTGAATATCTATCCCTTGTTCTAAGCCAACTCTAGACTAGGAGCAAGTCTCTTAACTCTATCATACTCTAAGCCTTGAGAATAACAACAACTGCAAGACGCTATTGGCTAAGATAGAATATCGGTCAGCTCCGATTGACTGCTCTTTGGGTTCTTAAGTAAGATGGTAGATCCATGGAAGCTGAAAAAAAACATTTTTCTTTGCTCCCTGCTGGATATGTATCCACAATACTGTTTGTGCTCAGCTTAGATGAGAAATTTCTCTATATAGATACTATTTACAATTACAGTTAGCCGAGAGCCCCTCGGTCTTATGATCTACTTACCCTCAGAATTATATTATTCCTACATCTCTGTTACAATATTTACTACCTACCTTGTGTTGTATTACCTTGTAATTATTAAAAGGATGGAAAACCGAGGCCATAACCTTGTTATTATTAACGGCGTCTTGTTCTTTATTTCACTGATCTTCTTGTTAATACGCTGTTATTTACGGTTGTTCATCGTCAAGAAATTCTCTGTTGATGATTATTTCATTATACTTGGGACTGTAAGTTGTATCTCAGATGTTCGTTAGCTGATGTTTCATAACAATCAGTAGTCTTTCTTTGCTCTGAGTGCAAGTTTCTCCACCGTGGCTGTTAAATATGGACTGGGACAGCATCTGCAAGACATCGAGATACATGACGCCTTTAACGCTATAAAGGTAAGCATGTGTTTGGATTTTTTGATTCTCACAGGTTAGTTCTAATAACTAGTCGCAGTATTTCTGGCTCTGTTGCCTGTTTTACTACTTTGCCACAGTATCAGCTAGGGTTACAGTATGCTGGTTTTTGCTTACTGTAGCCGTGAGCAGCCACCAAATAATTATCTACTTCGCAACAGCTGCAGCCACTTTCTCTGGCATCTTTCTGTTTTTCACGACTGTATTTCAATGCAGCCCAATCTCATACTTCTGGGACAAGACTCAGACTGGAATATGCATTGAGATTGATCTTATGGTTATGGCTGCTATACTGTACAGTGTAGCGGCTATAATATCAGACTTAGTCACTGCAACTCTGTCTACTTATGCAATTTGGAACCTACAGCTTGACATGAAAAAGAAGCTATTTCTTATCCCAGTTATGTCTATGGGTTGTGTGTGAGTTTCTTACGTCCTTACTTGGAGGGTATCGTGCTGATGTTGCTCTAGCTCTTCTGTAGCAGTGATTGCGCGGTTGCCTACTCTCGTGAAACTGAAAAGTCCTGACATTCTTTGTATGCCCTGTACCCTTCCTCTTGTTTCCAACTAGCAGGTTAACCATTTCTGAAACAGGGAACGCTATAGACATAGCGATGTGGTCCACTGTCGAACAAGGATTGGTTGTTACAGCATGCTGTCTTTCAACCTTTGGGTCTTTACGCTCGCGGCCTGTGGATCGAACACGACCAACCGATAGGGAATCCGAGATACCACCAATTAGTCTACCAGTTGTTGAGCACGATGATCACTTCGCACGACACAGCCGAAATTTTGGATCTACTGGGCCTACTGCACTTCACAGTTCTGAGAGCCATGATACGAACCACAGTTCCTTGGATCTTCATGCAGCAAATAGGGCCAGAAATAGCAGTACAAATGTGATAGAAATAGCACCACTGGGGATCTACACAATGGAAGATGTCGATGAGTTTGGATATGATGGTGAGATGGCCGAATTTGTTCCTGATGGAATTGCAAGACGTTCTAGCTCTATATTTCACCTAGAAATAAACTAAGACCGCTAGCAAGGCTACAATCCCATTAACTGTAGCCTACGCAAACTAGGATTTGTGTTGTTTATTCTCTAATAGGGTTACTAGTAGATTTCCTATTACTAAAGGCTCTTCTTTAGCTTTTTCTTTATTATTTCTAGTATCTGCAGCATAACTCAAGATGGGGTTAGTAAGAATAAAGGAGTATAAATATTATATTAAATTTAAGTAAGCCTTGAACTAGAGAATAGCTGTTCAAAGAATATATATTACATCTAGACGCATTTCCAGTGTTTAATTGTCTCAGTTCACTAAAGATAGCATCTTTTAAGGTAAATCTTAATGAATTACCCAATACATCCATGATGATGATTCGTCGGATTGCGACAGACTGTACATGAAAATTCCAATGGACACTGGGTTTAAACTTAGCCACAATCGTGACATGGTCCCTGGGCGGATCAGATATTTGCACTGGTTGCCCATGTAACAGTTTTTGACTGGTGACCAACATGTCTATCACAAGAGGGAGATCGACATCGGAAAATATGCTCATCATGCTTGCCTCGACACTTTTATTCTGAGACAAGCGAAGGACACGACTGTCCGCGTCAGTGCATGTGTAGTCCGGTCCCGTTACGATCGATGAGGTGAAAGCAAGATACAAGAGCCTGTCATCATTGCTACAGGCATTCGGGGCAAGGCAACGCATAAAAGACTATAGTATGATGTTACGGCCACATGGAGAAGTTCCAATTGGGAACCACGGGAAATGTATAGGATTCATCTTGTCTGGTATTTAAAATGAAATAATAGACCTGCTCTGTTGTCTCGAGCAAGGATAAGTTACATTCAGTATCTTAGCAAGATTGTAGAGTCTAGGCTTCAATATACCAAGAGAAGTCTTTCAGTGCCCAGGTCCCTCGATCGCCACTCTTTCTGCTCCTCTTCAGATCCTTTCGTACCTCGATACATGATCGCGCAGTCGCCTTGACGAAGGCATCAGGTCCTGCGCCATAGACCCATCCGTGTCCGCGAGCATCAGCAGCCATAACGTTGTGCGCCCCAAAAGCGTCCCTAAGTATCAATGCAGTATCTAAGCGCCCATTTTCAGAGCTTACATGCGACCTCATTTCGAGGTTGCTGTTGGTACTTGCTTCATCCATGAGATCTGTCCACTCCTTGATCTCGATTGGCTCTCTGGTCCGCACAGTCCAAATCAAGGTGAACCGGCCATTCACAGACCCCGCGTCCAACCACCAACGTGCTAGACTCAGAGCTCCCGTGACACCTGTTCCGCCAACAATGCACAGGATGTGAGATGCATTGATATAGCCAGCATCGTTGATGCGATAAGGTCCCTCAAGTCGAATTTCCAGATCTCGGCTGTCTTGGACATTAGGCACCAGAGCCCCCAACTTCCAGGTCCATTCTTTATCAAGTCTCTTTTGAGGCTTGCCGCTCGTCCGTTGTATCAGGAATCGGGGTCCATGACTAGGGGAAGCCGAAACGGCAGCTGTGAAAGCATGGATCTGGAACTTGCTGACCGCTGGAGCATTGAGATGGTAATACAGTAAGGGCTCGGAGGTCGGGACGGGTTTCTCCATCATCTGTTGTGGAGTGCTCTTCGCAGGAAGCGAGATTCTGATCCAGCTACCGCCTATGTTCTCGAGTGTGGCAACGGTCTTTGTACTCAACCCATTGGTCTCTCCGAAGAATACTCTTCTCCCCCAATCCCCTATCCACAACAACAAACCAGGGAGAAGAAGATAGAAGTCGGTACTGGCATGAATACAGGAAGCAACAAAGATTATAATGCCACAAATGACATGAGTATAGTAGAATAAGTTGTAGTGTTGGCGTCGAATATATGGGATTGAAGTGACGAGGATGGCCAAGATCGGCAGGAAGGCAGCAATTCCAGTGTATGTGGTCTGCACAAACCAGGAGCTTCTTTGTTTGCTCTCTGACAAGGTCATTGTTGGATTTCCTGTTGCTAAAGCCTCTTCCTTGGCTTTGTCTCCTTCGCTGCTGCCATCTGTTGCATAAATCTAGATCGCATGAGTGGGAAGAAAAGAGGATGAACGTTGTTTTGAAGACCTACGATGTATGTAATGCCGTGCGCAGCGACAGCGATCGAGAACAGATAAGAAATGAGTCGATGAGTGAAAAGTAATGTGCCGTGATGCACAGAGAATGCCTGTCCAACAAGGCTATTTCTCGACACAGGTATGATCAGAAGGCCAAGAAGGACGTCGGCATAATGCCCCGTTACACCCGTAATGGTAAGCTGAATCTTAGCAGACACCCAGCTCAGACCGTCGATGCGGCGTCCCCAGAAATCCCAGTGGGTTGGAAACCAGTATATGGTCGGACCAAAGGTCAAGACCAGTATCCATATGGTTATGAAAGCCTCTCCAAGAGTAAACCCATTACCAAGAAAAGAAACCCTAGGTAGCGGCCGGATATTGGTAAACGACCGAAAAGCAGGACTGTATGAACGAAGAGCAAGGAGACAAAGAGTGAGTGACAGGAAACAATAATAAATAATGACATGGAGACGCGTCTCATACGAGAAATAGTCCTCAGGGCACACAGTGGCATAACAAGAAAAGCGTATCATGACCAGACTGGCTGCCGCGGAGGCGAGTGTGGCGACAATCAAGGCCGTGATTTGGAGATATTGTCTCATGTTGATGTTTGGGGTTTGGGGTCTGATTTGATGAAGGAGAAGATGAATGATATAACGAAAAGAGAGCGAGTCCAAGAAGTACCATTTATAGAGAAAATAAACAATTAAGCTTACTTTAATTCTTTATTTTTAGCATTGCGCGGTCTGATAATATCGGAAACGGGCTTTAAGTAAAAAGCCCGACTCTGGAAATTGACCGCGTGGCTTAGATCTATTCTACGGGATATTTATTGAATTTGCCGACTAAGTGAATCTGGAAGACAATAAGCACTAGCATCACCCTGAGCCCCAATTGCGAGTCTTAGTGTTTCTTTCACTTCTCTAATTCATCAAGGCTCATCCCGGACTTTTATCCTAATGGCCATATGGTCTTCCGCTGACCGATAAAGCACAGCGTTTCGAAGCGATCTCGTGTGACTTCCTAAGATGAATGTTTGAACGGCCTCTACGCAGAGGCGAGAGCTCAAGAGTAAACCTAGAATTAGGCAAATGTTTGTTCATAGTGTTTGTATTATAAAGTCAGATTCTTGTGGACTGATTCTGCATCTATCACATAACTTCATTTCTTCATTTAGTCGGCAAATTCAATCAATATCCCGCTGGATAGATCTAAGCCACTTGTTCAAAATAACACATTAGCTTCGGGATAGGTTTCTTGCTGCTGATTTAAGCTCTCAGCCACGACGTATTAGGTAGTCGTTTCAGGTGGTATCATGTCCAAGACAGTCATTCGACGCGTTTCCCCAGAGGCGCTATCGTTTAGATAAAGGTTGTACTGATAAGACGCACTAGAAACGTGAACGGAGAATATCGTTTCGTAAGCTAAAGCGTCAGCTAATTCGTAAGCTAAGCCATGAACAGTAGGCTGAGGAGGCACAGCAGCTTTGGATGATTGCCATGTCTCCCTTTGTAGAGGTTCGGGTACTAAGATTCTAGACAGAGAAAAGCACTCGCGACTCCCATGGTTCACAGTATAGCAAATGCTTTCGGGTCAACGCATGTCGCAGGCATGTTAGAGCTCAAAGACAGCTGAGAAAGACGATGGACCAGGCCTTTAGTGACATCATCATGCTTTCAGTCCTTTCATGGGGCAAATCGCTTCCTCGAGTAGCCCTGGTCTACCTCAAAGGACTCTCTTAGTCTAACCTTACACTTGACATTTCTGAGAGGTATGGTGGAGTGTTGGTTGTCCAAGCAATCCTGAGCGCTATAGCCAGGCAATGATGACCTCACTAAGTGAGATAACTGCAGTTCTCTGGTATGGTCCATCTTGGTGCTAAGAGTTAAAGATTTGTATTGATAATAACTTCTGACGATGCTACAGTAGATCCGGGCCCTATCGACGGATCATCTGTCTGATCCCGGACTCTGACACCGCTGTCCAAATAGGTCTCATTCCCCGGATTCTCTTGATAAGGCGGCAAAGACCTATACCTGAATGTGTCTATCCATGCGCGAGTATGTTCCCGGTTAGCCCGACGGCCCGATACCATCCAGATCACCAAGCTTTCAGGCACTGCCCTTGACCTTAACATGACTCTAGCTTTGACCTTGGCTTGCTGTTGTAGCTCATGATAGGTGCCTAGGGTAAGCTTTCTGTGAGCTTGGACTGAAAGCCAATGGGTCATCTTTCGCAGATGTCCTCTCACTTCGGGATCTCGCGACTTGTGCAACGCAGGCTGTCCATAAAGCGACAATAGAGCGAAATGAGTGTGGAGTGTGCAAAGCAACGGGAGTTCCCGCCGGTAACGCGGCAAACGGATAATTGCTGCAAAGTAGACCACTTGGAAAAAGCAAAAGGCTTCGGCAATTGGTCAAGCCGCAGTGAAATCTGCAGGCGGCCAATAGTTGGGGAGGCAAAAATGCTCCGGGCAGCTAGTCTAAGTCTTAGGGTTACGTGGTAACTTGGAATAAAGTCATGCTATCTAATGGTGAGCCCAGGACAATTTTAATGACTTTTTGTCCGTCTGCTTAGAAGACATCCGAAGCCATTTTGTTGCCGCGATGGAGTTCCTGGCATTAGCTCCAGGTCCCCATATATCCACTACTACTGCTCCATCGCCAACTAACTAATCTTATTCATGATCCTTGTATCTGATTTATCCCATTTGCACACCGGGAATTCTTCTCTCTTTCCTCTTTTCTGATGATGTTGTTTTGACCGGCAAGAACTCCGGTCCCTCTCAAAGTAACCAGTCATATCAACATTCTAGGCCAATGCAACTACAAGATCTGCAATACGAGTTCAGCAAGCTATCACCCTTGTTGACTACAATGACAATCTTGACGATTCAAGGCTGGTTCAAGAAGAATGCATGGTCTTGGCAAGAAAATCTAGGTATCAGACCACGATGCATAATCATGATTCATGTACGGTCCTCAAGACCGTCACGAGACCTTGACAAATCGGAAGGTGAATAACAAAAAACAAGATTCTGCATCTCTGAGATTTGTGATGGCATCTGAGGCTTGGAAATAAGGCCTTCCATCTCGGAAAGAACTACTGCTGTATCACCGTGTCATCACACCGATCCAATTTGCCTGCCTTGGTCTGTCACTCCGTCGCACAAGCCGAAGCCTCAAGGTCGTGGCGATCGACGATCACTTCGGTCAATACGACGTTGTACCATGATCAAAGATTGATATCGATTTCTGTACGCCGATGAAAGCCATACTGCATGTTGCAGATCTTGGAGGAGCTGAAACATTTAACGATAATCTAGGTAGTGATCTCCAAGAGATTAGATAGTCGACAAAGTGGCTGAACAGGTACTGTTACCCTATTGGATCCCTTTGGCAGGTAACGAATTGTAGGGATATCGAAATGCAGACTATCTGGCCGAGTCAGGCCTGACTGACAAATCGTGAGGCTGGTGGGCATATTGAGTGGTAATACAAACTCCGTCAAAATACGGAACTTCTTATCAGAGTATGTATAACGCAGATCACTCTTGTTTTTACATCCCTCAGCAATTCCCCTTCGTAAACCAAGCCTTTTATGAACATGCGCCCTCTGAGACATCCCAACGGGCCCTTGGCGACCCGTGGCAGGGGCACAAAAAAGCATGTCAGTATTGCCACATCCAGTGATGAACGTTTTGACAGAAATGTCTTGAAATTTCTGGGGCTAGAGTGAGGTACTGCTGCGGCACATGCATACAATCCACTTTCTCTTCTGGACCAACAGAGCCTGTTAGGGGTTCATGTCCCTGTAAGCGTTACGAGAGCGCTTTACCACGTTGAGGAGCGATCTTCAGCAGGAGAAACTAAAGGCAGAAAAATAGTTCAGTGCGCTGTGCCAAAGTCAGACGCCAGATGTAACGCTCTCTGCCCTCGTTCTGGCCCTTGCGTTCTTCTCCGCATAATACTCAATCAGCTAATTCTGCCCTTGGGGTATTTTCGTCTCGTGGGGAGCATTGATCATCGGCGTCAAGCCACCGGGCTGAGACTTCCGGCAATTGGGTCCAATTAAAACCGTGGTCTCAGCGCTCCCTACCGGGCCATCGGCAATAAGACATTCATTCATTTTGGCTGGTAAGACTCTGCAGGCTAGACTTGCCCTTTTGCCGATCGCTGCATGATCCAGTAACGGCAGCTAAGACAATTGAGCCAAGAACACAACACGCGTGGTTGTCGTGGCTGTCTCGGTCTAGGACATTGTTTGCGGGTCATACAAAGAAGTAATTATGCCAAGTTTACTGCGGCCCTCATTCATTGTGGCTGCATATTGGGCTGCGGGCCCGTTTTGCCTTTCAGCCAAGGACCGGGAGGGGAGGGCAAATGAGGGCGCTTGATGCGGGTGCTAGGAGTTGTCGTTGACGACGTGGCTACCGCGAGACCCTTGTGCCTCACACGAGCAATCCACTACACTCGACGTTTTATGCTGTGCATTTTCAAGATTTCAGCTTTGCAGAGTAATGCAGCGTATTGCTTTTAGACGTCGTGGATTAAATCACTGCAGTTAGCCGCGGGAGACACGGAACCGCGCCTGATCCATGACGATGCTACGTCTTGGTCACGGAGCAAATGTCCGGAAGCCAACGCAGTGTCACGACTTAATTTTGTTGTTTTCTCATGAACGAATTTCCATTGAGCTCATTTTGCTGTTATTCAATAACTACAACTGCTCTGTCCTATTCTTAGCTGAAATTGGACTCTGATGCCCTGAATCCCCATACTGCGGGCGCTAACCAAGATACCGGGGCTATCCGTTGGCCTGAAAATTTACGAGCGGACTCTCGCCCTACAATTCTAAAATCCTTGGCGGGCATCGGCAGTTAAAGTCGTACTGTTACGCAAAAAGTATACTGAAACAATGCAACCATCCCTGTCAGAAATTGAGACCGTGACAAAGAGGAAAGAGAAACAAAACATGATCTGAGCAGGGTAAACATGGGTCTCTCCCTCGTCCCGGCCAGGTACCGAGTGGATTATGGAGATCACAGACCAAGGGAGGATGAGTTGAGCCCCACTAGCAGACACAGACCGAGTGCAGTGATCGCCCCGACTTCCGTTGGTCAAAGTCTATGGATGGACTCAGCTGAGATGTGTGATGCGGACTATCGTCACGTAGCACTATGGCTTGGGAGTAATCTCGTACAGTCAGGGAGACAGGCCCTTGGTCAGGGAAGTCAACACTTTTGGTGTGAGCCATCAAGTATAAAGAGGCCATCATCTTCCCTCTTGGACTCAAAATCCTCATCAACACTCATCAGCATCTCCAACAGCATCCTCAACACTTTCACTCACTCCCAAAAACCAACTTCTTTCAACTCTCAACTCCATTCAAAATGCATTTCACCAAGATCGCCTCTATCCTCGCCATGGCCGCCGCTGCCATCGCTGCTCCCGCTCCCAGCAACTACGAGGTCGAGCCTCGCACTGGCGGCAGCAACAACCAGCCTGCGTGCTCTGCTCAGAGCTCGCAGGTTTGCTGCAACGGTCTCGGATGTCTCGTCCAGATTCTTGGCGCCGGTTGCTCCACCAGCTCTTACTGCTGCCAGTCTAACTCCCCTCTGGCTGTTGTAAGTAGCCCCAGAAAAGGGAGAGCAACATCAAATACTAACTGTTTCAGGGTGCCCTCGTCAACGTCAATGCCCTCAACTGTGTCAAGATTCTCTAAGTGACACGCCTTGGCGACTTGATCTACTCCCTGGAGTAACCTGTTGGATTGTTGGATATTGGGGCACATATGGTGTGAGGGATCTGATGGAGAAAGCCTGTGCCAGCTACTCCGAATGTTAATAGGCAGTGTTGATGTTTGTATTTACTTCGATAACCTTAATTAGAGGTTGAATATACATACAGGGGTTATACTTTGCTTTACTTGACTCTTGGCTGTTGACTGTGAATGGTGATGACAAGAACATCAAACTCAAACAGATCACATGAACAACCCTCAGACAAGGATTAGAGCTGATCAACTTAACACAAACATCATCATCCAGACAAGCTTCAACTCTACTCATCATGCTCTCGTAAACTTGGACTCAATAGAGTCAATGCCGTTACCGGATGCAGCAGAGTTCAAAACTCAATCACAGAATGTAACCCAGGGATCCCTGACAATCGACCCATACACAACCGTTGAAGAAACAACTTAAATTAGTTTAACTACAGCTCTGACCTATAGCAGCAAGTGCACGTTTTGAAAACTGTTGAGGTCGTATCCATGCTCGAATAGGTCGTTCCAGGCTGTGTCGATGCTTGGCGTAGGATACTCCTGACGAGGCGGTGGATTCTGACTTTTGACTCCAAACCATGACATGAACTCTGTGTCAATCTCGCCCTCGGCATGTGACGTGTTGTCGAAAATTGCCAACGTTGCATTACCCAATCTGCGTATGATCTGGGTACTCCTCTCACCAACCTTTTTGCCGTGTGATATTTTAGAGAGAAGTCTCACGCATGTTTCTATGTTGGCCTCGACGACTTCTCTTGTGAGTTCAAGACGGACCACGGAACTTGCTCTGATGGAGTACAGCATCGTAACAGCAGCCATAAACAACGAATCAAGCGCTACAAAAGTGTAGATTATCTTGTTCTTGGCGTATAGAGCGTTGTAGCAGCTAATAAGACTTATGGATGAATCAGCACATAAGCGAATGGCATCTGCGCTGCTCACTGGCGATGCATGAGATGGTCGGTGGAGGTTGATGACGGCTTGGTGATAAGCTATCTGGAACCACTCTGGCGTTTGGTACATCGACAGTGGCGCAAGGTATCTTGGGGCGGAAAGAAGCCACGCGTTTAGACGGGTGTAATGCTGTTGGCGTATGGCGTCGAGGTTTCGGCCTTCGAGGTTTAAGCCACCTGCTGAGTGGAGGGCCGAGTAGATTCCCGCGTTGATCTGACGCAGTTCGACAATATGACGAAATGCAGACATGTCTCTGACGTCGGGCAGGATATTGGCTATGGCTTGATCTGCAGGTCCGGCAATTTGCTCATCGGTGAGGACCAACGGCAGGGGTATCGTGATATCAGCGTCTTGAATACCCAATGGCCTCCCGAGGGAGATTGAGACACTGCGATCCATGGTGTACAAGCTCCAGAATAACCGTTTTCGCATCTCGGCATCGAGCAGTGTCTTATTGGCCATGCTCTCCTCCCGATGCATGTCGATACCTACTGCAAGTCTCAACGCCATGCCAACGGTGTACCACAAATTGACCGACTGCGGCTCGTTGCTGCCGAACAGGCAAAGCAGGGAAAGACAGCGTATGCAGTCGAGGTCATCAGCTGAAAGCACGGCGTCAAGATCACGCACAGCTGCCTCGAAGAAGACCTCGTGAGAAACGGGCGCGTCTGAGCTAATTCGTGCTTTTTCTGATGCTCCAATCGCGAGAACCATGTGTACTTCAAACGCGGATAGTCTACTCCTGACTTGGCCGTTGCAGTATGGTATGTAATGCTGTTCCATGAACGATGGGCGATGAAGGACCGGGTATTGCGGCCATCGACGATCGAAAAATACTTCAATCAAGCTGAGGCCGTCTCGGTGAAGCGAGAACGTGTTTGACGTGGCGGTCGGAGGCGTCTCACTGGCTGACAACCCATGCCACAACTGCCAAGGCCCCGTCATAAATCCCGTCTCAGAAGCGCCATTAGGTCCCAATCCCCTAAAAGTTGGCAGAAGCATACGTCCAACATATCCTCTCTCCAAACTCCCAACCGAGCCATCGGGTTCTTGGCGATCGGCGACAGATCTTATCTGCAGATGACTCTCCTGAGACCGAGCCTCCAAGGGCAGTCTCGACTGCATGGCGAGTTGTGTCTGCAGCTCGTTCACCCGGTCTTTCAGGCGCTCTACCTGGCCTCTCAGATGGTCGCACTCGCATTCCCTGTCGACCTTGACGACGAGACGATCTGAGGGGACACAAGGCACATTTGCAGCAGCACAAGCCCCGCATACGGGATGTCTACCGTCACACTTTGATCACAGAAAAAGTCAGTTCATTATGTCGTCGATGACCCGAGAAGATGTGGTAGCACGTACTTTTTGTTTTCTTCGGCGACATCTCTGACACGCTGCCGATATCCTCTTGAGGCCACGACGCGGCGATCTTATGCGGTCAGTGTCCCTGTCTGAGTGCGTGTCGTAAGCTGATGCCGATTCAAACACGGCGGGAAGTTCTCCGTCATCGGTGGCTGACATTTTCTGGGTTGGGGGTTTTGGTGGTGATGGTTAATTAATGAGGGATGAAATTGTTAATGCGAAAGAGTCAGAAGTGACCCACTTTATCGATAAGGACAATCTATCTCCGGTTCAATGCCGGCATAGCCGACGATGAAAAGATGGATCTCCCTGAGATTCGGCCGGATTCGGCCCTTATGCCCGGCCTTATCTCGCATGTCGTGATTGAAGCAGATAATGGTCTTGTTTTATACTGGGAACAACCGAAATCCAGAGTTTTCTTGGTGTATAGATAAGAGTCCATTTATATAGTGGCTAGACTATATCAAGTCGGTCAGACTGAGGTTCCGATCTTGACGTCATTGCTGAGGCATCTTAGATGAACAAGACTGATCCTTTTTTTTCATCTGATAATAGTTGCTTTCTGAGAAAGAATCCGACTTAGAAGCTGCTATAGACAGCCTCTGGGAAGAGAAGTTAGTGTGTTAATCCTCTTGCACTACTGTGTCTTGCTGTTATCCTTTACCAGCATGATATCAGGAATTAATGATATCTGACCCTGGCTCTTTAACTACCAAGGTCCACCCCTGTTTGAGTCTGTGGAGAAATTTAGTGATGTGAGTGTAAGTTATCTATTGCTTTAAATACAGCATTCCTATTTTGCAGTCCTATATTAATCAGTTACAAGGTGGTAAATAACAAAAGTCCAGCTTATGAGACTCTAGGGTACGTGGAGCCAGCGCATGATGTCATTTCTCCAAAATGGGCTCAGGTAAAGGAATCCTCAAGCGCAAAAACCGGAGCCAGCACGTGGAACAGACTCACCATTGCCTGACACCGATAAGGCTGAACAGACGGATTCCTGGAGCATTAGACACAGCAAGATACCTCAGGGTCCTCTCCAAGTCGCGACTCCACCCAACCGGGCTTCTCGGTATCTCAGAGCGAGCCCTTGTCACCATCTCAACACGGTCAAGCTCTTCAGTTAGCTACAAATCCCACGACCAGTAAAAATACAGCATTTCTACCCCGCAAACAGCACTATCAGTAGCCTAAACCGAGTCTTCGGGGGTGAAGCTTATCACCTACGGAACCCCATCGGAAGCCGGTGGGTCGCCCTCTCATCGCCCTTATCTCTACGGAATGCCCCCCCAGTCCCCGTCACAAACATCCCAAACCACCACAGAATCAAATCACAATGCCTCGCCCAATAGTCCCAGCGCATCAACGCCAACGAGCAGCAGAAGCCTGCAATTTGTGTCACGAGACCAAAAAGAGATGCAGTGGCTCAGCGCCCTGTACGCAATGTGTCCGCCGCGGTCTTGAGTCGCAGTGCTTCGTCACGTATGCTCCGAGGGGATCGAGAACAAGAGCTCGCGCTGAAGCTGCAAAGGCTGCTGCGGCGACGACGACGACGACGGAGCAGATGAGTGCGAGTTCGCATCAGAGCAGTCAGCCTATGGAGACGGATGAGGGGTATAGACCGTTGTCGCCGTCGCACTCGCAGCAGGATGATGAGAAGGACAGTCAGACTGAAGCATCTAACCCACCACGGATGCTGCTAAACTCGAGAGGCGAAAGAGGTACGAAAGCCTGTCACAATTACCGAACAAATGCTCATTTGTTAGTTTATATTGGAGGCGCAGCGTCAATCTCGTTTCTGCAGATTGTGCGAAATTTGGTATCCCAACAAATTGGACCATCGGCATTCTCTCACAATGAGAAGAGTGACACCATGCTTGAGATTGAGTCGCCAACAGCTACAACACACGATGAAACAAGTGCGATGAGATTAAGTCCAGACCAAAAACAGCAATATTTGAGATCATATTATGTAGTGGTATGTCTACACCAACAATTCTCAAGTGTATGCTGATGACAGCAGACCGAAGCGTTAATCCATGTCTTTGACGCGTCGGAACTCGAGACTCTCCTCAATCTAGACGACGACACAGGCTACTCCCCCTCTCCCAATCTCTCGCCACTAAAACAAGCCTCAATCGACCTAGTTATCGCAATCGGCGCCCAATGCGAGTCCCTCTCAAGCGCCCGAACAATAGGCCAAGCATATTTCCGCCGCGCTCGCAGCCAAGCATTCGTCGGCTTCCTCGAAGATCCAGACCTAGACATGGTCCGCACATTCCTCCTCATGGCATTCTTCATGCTCGGCGAGTGCAGAAGAAACGCGGCGTTTATGTATCTCGGAGTCGCTGCAAAAGCAGCCCTTGCTTTGGGTCTGCATAGCAGAGAGTCTTATACTGCAAAACCAGGACCGGAGGATCAGGCAAAGTAAGTTTAGGCCTTTATAGGAATCGGATGTGGCTAATTGGTTAGGTTGCGGGTATGGATGAGCGTGTGTATCCTTGATAAGCTTGTTAATTCGCTTCTTGGCCGACCATCCGCTTCTGCCCAGATCCGATCGAATAGCAGTAGTAAACTGGATGACGTCGCGCAGAAGGGCGATAGCATTACCGAGCATTTGATGGCGTCCAACAGAGTTTCCACCATCATCAACGACATCACAGACACGCTTTATGACCAGAAGAAGGTCTCGACTGCGATTGTCGAGCAGTTCTTACAAGACATTGAACGGTGGAAACGAGAACTGCCTGCTTCCGTCAAGATACCTTCGGCAGATCCGAGTCCAGGAACAGTAACGCAACAACACGGAGCTATTGCCAAGGTTTATGTATCGTGTCTTTATTATCTGGCTGTCATGCTTGTTTCAAGACCGTTCTTGGTTTCGGCACTTACATCCAAGGGTCTCGGAAAGGGAGCGCACACTCAACTGGCCGCTGCATGTCTTGATGCAGCGATGTATCTATCACAAACATGTTCCGAAGCTCTCAACGCTGGGCTACTACAAGGAAACATGTGCATTATGAAGTGAGGTTACTGACCATCTACATTGATCTACATGCTGATCGTCTACAGAGCTCTCGTCTTCGCATCAGGACTAATACTTGGTCTGAAGATCTTCGCCAAATACCCTGTCGAATCAGACATCAGCAACGCATTCGAAGGCGCCAAAGATGTCCTCAAACATTTAGCAACTCAAAGTCCACAAGCAGCACACTATCTCGACATTCTGACAAATCTATCTGGAGCTATTGACAAGCGACGATCAAACGAAGCATCTAGTGGAAGAAGTCGCTATGTCTCCAAGCTGTTTAGTCTGGATGCACCGCCTGAGAGTGAGACTGCAGGTTCACAGTCTGCCCAGCAGATGCTGGATACAATGTTTCCATTTACAGATGCTCAGTCTGGTCAGATGATGGATGATACGATGCAGGATTGGGTGTTTCAGCAGCCTGACGGCGGTGACTTTAGTTTGGACTGGGAGACGTTGAATGTGTCGTTATGGGATACGTATCCATTTTTATCATGATAGCTGTCTGTAGAACTCTATGAATTGATGAGCCTGTATGAACAATCAACATCTTCAATTTCGCCGTTTAACCGTCGTGATGACACCGGCACCGACACGCATCCAACCTCCGCTAATCATCGGTACAATTGATCAAGTGACTACCCCAGAAAATCCCCATCACGATCCGCAGATCCGCACTGAGTTTACCGCAAATACGCGGATGCTATCAGTGAAATGGGTGCAGTGCATTACCCGACGCTAGCGGATATCGCACCACTTCCGTACTGTGGACTTCCGCTATCTCTAGATAACCTATCGTGAATACGGAACTTCCGAAAATTACAGCCGCAGGCGGTTGAAGTTGTTGATAGTGGTTGTAGGGCGGGTATGAACTCTGAATGGTTGGCGATCCGGGGTAGATAACGTTTGGACGAGAGGAAGCTAAATAGTGATGGCTGCTCGACTTGGATTCGATTCAATTCATCATCATCAACTCATTCAATACAATAACATCCATCTCATCTCATCTTACAGCACTCAAGTCCTTACATCTCATCTCTACTCATCTCTACTCCCCATCTCACACCTTCACACCATCACAATGATCAAGGACAACGCCCCCACCATGCCCAACTGGAAGCGCCTCAATGTTGGTGTCATCGGCGGTGGCATCGGTGGCATGTCAGTAGCAATCGCTCTCCGCCGCGCAGGCCACGACGTCACAATCTACGAGCGTTCAGACTTTGCCGGCGAAGTCGGCGCCTCAGTATCCTGCGCCGCCAACGGAACTCGCTGGCTGCACGAGTGGGACGTCGACGTCGCCAAGGGTGACCCCGTCGTTCTCAAGAAGCTCATCAACCGCGACTGGAAGACCGGCGAGCCTGTTAGCGTGTATGATCTCGATGACTATGAGAAGCGATGGGGTTTCGTGTACAACATGTTTCACAGACAATACATGCACGCTATGCTCAAGGATACTGCTATGGGCGAGGGAGAGGGTACCCCTGCTAAGCTACTAGTCAACCACAAGTGCTCCGCTATCGACTTCCCCACAGGCACTATCACCTTCGACAATGGTGTCACTGCCAAGCACGATCTTATCATTGGTGCTGATGGTATTGGCTCTGCTGTTCGAAAGATCCTCGGCATCAACCCTGAGAAGAAGCCCTCTGACCAGAGCTGCCTCCACTGCAACGTCACAACCGAAGAGGCCGTCAAGGCTGGTCTCGTCGACTACTCACAAAACAGTGCTCTCGAGTACTGGGGCGGTCAAGAAGGAAAGTGGGACAAGATCGTCCTCTCTCCTTGCAACGGTGGCAAGCTTCTCTCATACTACTGCTTCTTCCCCCGCGAGCAGGGTGACTACACTACACAGGCCTGGGGTTCTGAGGATCTCCCCACCGAGGATCTTCTCAACCCATATCCCGAGCTCGACCGCCAAGTCTTTGGACATCTTGCCATTGGAAAGGAGATCCAGCCCTGGCGTCTGTGGGTTCACCAGCCTTATCCCTACATCGCCAAGGAGAACGTCTGCCTTCTCGGAGATGCTGGCCACCCCATGATGCCTCATCAGTCTCAGGGTGCATGCATGGCTATTGAGGACGCTGCTGCTCTTGGTATCTTGTTCAGCAAGCGATACTTTAACGGTGATGTGAAGCAGGCTCTGTCTGTCTATGACAAGGTCCGCCTGCCCCGAGCTACCCGTGTCCAAGCTGCTGCTGCCAAGGCCGCCTACAACATCAACGAGCGAATTGGTAAGTCACTCGATACTCCAGAAGCATGATTCATACTAACTTCCTCAGGCTTCTCTGTCAACAAGGACATTTCCACATACAAGGTTGAGAACGAGAAGGAGGTTCTCACCATCGAGGAGATGAACACATATGATATGTACAAGGATATCGAGGAGAAGTTGGCAAAGGCACAAGGAGAGAAGTACGCTGGTGGCTTCCTTAACGGTCTGCCTCTAGGTCTTGAGCTGCCCAACGGTGTCATTATCGGTGCATAAATGGGAAAAGAGGAGTTGGGGTCATTTTATATCTTAGCTTTGTCATAGTCGGTTTTCAAAATGTTAAATTGGTTCATTAGCCTGTTGCCTTCATTTCCTGACACCTCATGTCTCCACCTCTGCAGGCAGATCAAAGCTATAGCTAGCTCACACCAATTCCACAGACTATGAACCTGTCAAGAACCCCTGGTCAAAGTCTTGATCAAGTCAGTGGATCACCGAGGCCCCTGACAGCCTTGCCGCTTTCCAACCGTCTCGATTCTTCCCGTATCCGGCAAGATCCAGGGGTTTGCAACGGTTGGGATCTGCAAGTCCATCTTAAGTTGCCAGTGACAGCAGCGTACTAGTCCAGAATCTGACTGGCTGTCTGATGCCAGGTACCCGTCCATTAGTTTGCATATCTGTTCCGTAGGGATATGTGCATGTTGCCAAGGGACAGTCTTATTCCTCGAGCCATTATTCAGTCTTTCCGTCTTCTTGACGCCATTTAGAATCATATCACGTTACAAAAACGACATTGAAGGCTCCTATAGAGCTTATGAGCCTGGGACACAGTGATACTGTGATCGGAATAGGCCAGCAGGCCAGCAAGAAGTTGGTCTCTATCGATGGCATGAGGCTCAATTCGGACTCTTTGCAATTGAGTTGGTACGCCTTCCAGAGAAAGCATCAGTTCAGGCGAGAAGAAAGCTATATCAGAGATATGACGTGGATGCAGCGAAGCTTCACCTTCCTTGGCTCGTCCCCGAGGAATCTGGTGATACTAATGCAGCATTGAACTGCCCTTGTCACTGTCATGAACGGCATGTATGGATGAACAGTATTTTACTTCTATTTGTCTACTTCTTGTATGCCGCAGCAGCTCCAGTATCCTATCAATCGTTAGCATTACATCTCTCATCCGCAGCGAAGTCCTCACCAAATACACCTGGTAAAACTTGAGCCGATACTTCCCGTCAGCAGCCGTCTTCTCCAGCTCGGCCCTCCCAGCCCACTCAATCTCTGCCGAGCCGCCATTCTTCAGCTGCAAAGCCACTGAACCATGGAGCATGACCTCGTCTGAACCAGCGCCAAACGGATACACCTTGTTGAGAGTGTGCTTCCGCGACGCAACAGCCTCCCACATTCCTTGTCTCAAGGTGGTGATTTCTACACCGTCAATTGATGCCTCTACTCCTGACGGGAGACTTACCAGCGTGACCTGATGCCTTCTTTGATGCGAGAACAAACGTCGCGTCCTTCGCAAACATGTCTACATACTTGTCGGTCTCCCAGGGAGTGTCGGAAACGGCATAAAAGGCCTGGAGGAACTGGATAACGTGCGGTTGAACCGACTCATCCGAGGGACTCTGCACAGAATACGACTGTTCCATTTTGGCGTTTCGTTAGATGATCTTGTGATGATTCTGAAGTGCGTTGTCTCAAAGCTTGTGCGCAGCAGTTTATCTCAATAATGTGTCGCTCCGTGACCCTGCTTCCGACTTCCGATAGTGGACTTCGGATCTTCCTTAGTGAGCGCTCCCACTGTAATCAGTGAGTGACGATCTTACCCCGCAGACTGATCGGACCGCGGGCAAATGCCGTTCCCTGTTAAGGTTTAGCATTGACGGTGCATTATCCGCTCGTCCAAACGGAATCAACGGAATTTACTGTACGTAGGCGGGTGCATTATCCGGAATGGGGTAACGCGGTCTCATATGGTGGTATTGTATCAGACTTATATATCGAGTTGAATATATATGTCCATGTTCAACTCCAGATAGCAAAATATACTCATCATCAATTCACACTCTCCCATCATCTATCTTCCTTTTCACACAAATCACATTCATCATGCTCGGCAAGGTTGCTCTTGAGGAAGCTTTCGCTCTCCCCCGTCACAAGGAGCGAACACGATGGTGGGCTGGTCTCTTTGCCATCGACCCTGATAAGCACGCTGCCGAGATCAACGATATCACAGACCAGCGCATCAAGTACATGAATGAGCATGGCGTTGGCTACACAATTCTTTCATACACTGCACCTGGTGTGCAAGATGTCTGGGACCCCAAGGAGGCTCAGGCTCTAGCTGTTGAGGTTAACGATTATATCGCCGATGCTATCAAGGCTCACCCTGATCGTCTCGGTGCTTTTGCGTAAGTCATATGTCACATGTTCATCAGCTTCACTAACAATTCCAGCACTCTCTCTATGCACGACCCTAAAGAAGCCGCTGAGGAGCTCCGAAGAGTTGTCACCAAGTACGGCTTCAAGGGTGCTCTTGTCAACGACACCCAACGAGCTGGTGCTGATGGAAATGACATGGTCTTCTACGACGGCCCTGAGTGGGATGTCTTCTGGTCAACAGTCACAGACTTGGACGTCCCCTTCTACCTCCACCCCCGCAACCCCACAGGCTCCATCCACGAACAGCTCTGGGCCAAGCGCAGCTGGCTCATTGGTCCTCCTCTGAGCTTCGCCCAGGGTGTCAGCCTTCACGCCCTGGGTATGGTCACCAACGGTGTCTTTGACAGACATCCCAAGCTCCAGATCGTTCTTGGCCATCTCGGCGAGCATATTCCTTTCGACATGTGGCGAATCAACCATTGGTTCGAAGATATCAAGAAGCCTCTTGGTCTGTCTTGCAAGTTGACTATCCGGGAATACTTTGCCCGCAACTTGTGGATCACCACTAGTGGACACTTCTCTACATCAACACTGCAGTTTTGTCTTGGAGAGGTTGGGGCTGATCGTATTCTGTTCTCCATCGATTATCCTTTCGAGAACTTTTCAGATGCTTGCACGTGGTATGATGGTCTGGCTATTAATGATGTTGATAAGAGAAAGATTGGAAAGGATAACGCCAAGAAGTTGTTTAAGCTTCCTCAGTTCTACCAGAGCGAGGACTAAAAGGGAAGTTGGAATTAAATACAATTAAGTACATAAATGCAATAGAATAACAGAACTTTGAGCGTTTTCAATTAGTCATAACCCTGAGTGACTCAAATCTGTACCCTAGCCAGTACTCTCACTGAAAGTGCTTTTGATAGACGGTATGATTTTATCGAGGCAAAGACCTTTTGATATTTGCTATGAAGATGATTCTTGCTCAGCAGAAGACAATCAATGCCAGGAATCCAAGTCCTTACGACCTCTCGTCCTTGCTCTCCATCATGTCATTCGGCAACAGAGCTGTTGTAATAACACAACCCAGCATAACACCACCAGCAAGATACAGCACGCTGTTGATGTCTCCTTGTCCGTTCTCACCCGTGCGTCCATAAAGATGCTGTGCAATCAACGGACTCACAATACCAAACAATCGACCCCAGAATCCTGCAATACCACAAGCCGTGCCACGGATTGGCGCAGGAAAAGCTTCAGGAGTCCAGCCGTAAAGAACAGCATTGAACATGGACTGAAAGAAGTATTCCATAGTGAAAAGTCCTTCATTCTTGGCACGCGTATCCACTGTAGAGAAGAGAACGATGGAGATACCCATAAGTGCCGCCGATAGCACCATTGTCCATTTGCGGCCAATGGCTGGGATGCGGTAAAGAGTTGCGCCGAGGAGTACTCCAACGATGCCGGGTGCATACGTGTAGATGTATGCAGCATAAGTTGATTTGAGACTTACGGATGCGGCACCGTTCTTGAGAGCAAGGATACTTGGCAAATAGAAGCCTAGATATGTTAGCAAGGCTTTAGCACGCTCACGCTGAACTTACCTGCAACAGTAAATCCCCAGTAGTCCATGATATACGTCAACCATACAAGAACTGTAAGACGAGTCATCTTAGGACTAGAAAACAGCATCTTATATCTTGACAGCTCAAGTTTGGCCTTTTGAGACCACGCCATGTTGAGTTGTTTTGTTCCAGCCCCCAAAGCAGGAGTTGCACTATTACCACTTCCAAGAGAGCTATCATCTGCTTGAAGTGACTCAAATAGCTCAAGAGTGAGTCCGCATTGCTTCTTGTTCACCTTTGCCATATGTTGAAGTGTCTCAATCGCCTGACCGTCACGACCGCGATAGATGAGAAACTTGGGAGTCTCACGGAAGTTAAAGACAAAGAAGCGAAGGATGAAGACCGCGAGAGTGATGCCGCCAATTGTGAAGAGAAGATATCGCCATCCCATGTTGTCACCGCGTGAACAGCATCTTTCTCCTGCATTGGCATTGTTGCATGATACTAGAGGGTCAGGCTCGGAGAAGTTGGGAGAGCATGCGTAGACTGGGATGAAGCCAAAGGCGATGGCACTACAGAGGACGACTCCGATAGGTTGGAAGACGGACAAACAGGCCAAGAGGAAGCGTTTGTTCTACTCGCATTAGTCAAGGTGCCTTTGCTGAGCCTGGTCAACATACCTGGGGAATAAACTCGAGAGTAATTGTAGTGTCGATGGGAATATTTCCTCCAACACCAAAGCCGACAAATGCTGTCAACACAAGAAAAGTCGTGTAATTATTAGATGCACCAAGACAAAGCCCAAATATCGACGAAATGAGACACGTCAAGTTGAACGCCCAGCGCCGACCTAAAAAAGTGTCAGCCAACATCTCAGCAAAAGGAAAAGAATCTCCAGGTAGAGGACCTGTTGCATCAAGCGATCCAAGAGCATCATACCAATAATATCCGCCAAAAAGCCCCAAACAAACGCCCCCGCCGTAAGTCCAGCATTAAAGCTCGTCGAGATATTCCCCGACTCGCCATCCCCAAAGCCCAACTCCTGCTGCAGCGGTCCAAGCACGAGACCAAAAGCCTGGGCCCAGAGGAGATCGAGCAGATATCCGAAGCCGCAGAGGCCCCAGATGTACCACTGGTATTTGCCCATTCCTTGGGCGTCGATCTCGCGGTTGATGAGGACGCATTTCTTCTCGTAGAGGGTTAGGCCGTGGAGGTCGTGGAGGAGGGGGTTGCGCGAGTTGTAGGCCTGTGCGTTTTCGACCTGTGATGAGGGGAGGGTGTCACCGTCTACTTTGGACATTTCTTCTGAGGAGGGCATGCTGGAGGTTGTCGTGATCAGGGAATATTTGCGTAACGTCGCGTTTCAGTTGCCGACAGTGTGATGGAATGCAGAGATTAACAGTACAGATATCTCGCCATCGCTATCTGCTGTTTAAGGGATCTGCAATCTCATGTCACACAAGTGCAACTTTAATCAAGCCATCATTGGCCTTCTCTATCAGGATCGTTGATGTCATCCCATGTTGGTGAGATGCAACTATGGGGGATCTGATTGGTCCGGAGCTTCTCCTCAGCCATGCGGTCATCATCTAAACCCGGCTGTATCCTTTGTTTGTCTCGCGTTGGACCAAACACAGCAATTTAGGCTATCACGGGGCGAGCGGTACGGAAGCTAATCTGGTAATCGGTGAGTTGTTTCCGGTTTAGATCCGTTTGCAAGACGTAAATGTGACGACTCACAAGTTTGTCGGTCAAGGGTAGGTGACGATATTATCCGGTATCAGATGGATGTCTATATGTAGCCTGTATGAGTGCGATTGTCAGATATCGCTTATTTTAATTATTTAAGATACTGTGAGAGACATGGAATACATACTCTTAATTCTCAATTGAACCCAGAGGTCTGTGACCAGCATGTTTAAAAGATTATATGTCTTTCATCCTATAAATAGTCTGAGATGATATTGGGATCGAGCGATCAATCGAGCAGATCAGGATAATGACTAAATTCTGGTCTCTAGCCCTCTTGTTAAAAGCATGGCAAGAAACAAACTTTACACCTACCACTACTCACAAGGATAGACCGGAAAATCATTGATTAAGGTATCAACTGCTATTACAGCTTGATCCACGAGGTAGTTTAATTCTCTAGCTGTACGGGAACTTTACTTCAGACTTCAATATAAAGAAAACTCTAACCATATGTTAACAATAGTGCAGGGTATGAAGGCACTTTGCTCGCGCTGAGATGGAACGTAGAATGGCATGCAAGTAGGTCCCTTGGGATACCGTATAAGCATTCCGAACTTGCAATGGCGTACGTGCGGAGTAGTGAGCTCAGACGCCTCGGTCTACTTTTCTCATTTCTCTCAATTTTAAATCCACGAAACAACAGATATCCTCACGACAAACCTATGCATTGAAGCGCGTTCTGAGCAACGCGTCGTGCACGCGACACGATTCTGGATGCACATCTGATTTCATTAGTCACCGAGATCGATCTTCCCCACCAGATCGAAGAATCTGTGTCTCCAGAGATTAGCGTGGAGACGAGATCTATACTAACCCTACTCTAAGCTCAAATCGGTGAAACCTTTCACGCGAGGCTGTCAATGGCCCACCTGAGTCATTGACGTCAGCAGCAAAGTCAAGCCCGTCATGACTTTAATTGCTTCGTGCATATATCATTTTGTCACTGCAAAGAACTCTTGGACTGTTCAAGACTTGAGATAATCTTGTTGATGATTGATCTTGGTATTTATGTCTCAGGAACCGTTCAATACTGATATTGAGCACGACGGCGCAGGACTAATGGCTCAGAACGGAGATAGAGGTAGAGATGGGAGGAAGAAGGTTTTGGTTGTAGGTGCCGGTGCAGCTGGGTAAGTTGAGTTCAACTCAGAATTCTGAAAGATACTGACAAAGACAGCATGTCTACAGCCTACCATCTTTCAGAACATCGAGATAAATTCGACGTGACTCTGATTGACGCAGTTGACTACTGCGGTGGTCAAGCATTCTCCATCCCCATTGACAAAGAACGCCATGGAGCTTCCTGGTGCAATCAAGGCGTCCAAGGAGGATCATACATCTTTCACCATACCGTCACCATGTTCTCCAGGCAGGGATATCACGCAGACCCTTGCAATCTTCATGTTTCGTTTGGCAAAGACGAGACGTTCTGGAACAACGTATTTCCAACTCAACTTCTGGTGCGCCATGAGAAGGAAGTTCGTCGCCTGACGACCGTTCTCAAGTTCATGCGCTGGTTTGAGATTTTCTTCGCCTTGCTCCCGCTGAAGCTTGTCTTCAAACTCTTTTTGTTCTCTGAGGAATTCACAAACACTATTGCGCTGCCTATGACGGCGTTGTTCCTTGGAACTGGCAATGCTACGCCTGAAGTCCCTGCGATTATGTTTGAGAGGCTATGTACTTCACCCACTTATGGAATGTGGTATCCATCCGACAGAAACACCGTCATCAGCAACAAACCGCCTATGATTGTATTTCCCAAGTTCTCAGAGTTCTACGAGACGTGGAGGAAGGACCTTGTCTCTCGTGGAGTCACTGTCCGTCTTTCAACAGAGTTGACTGAGATTGTTCAGCGTAACAAGAAAGGCGTTGTGGTGAAGCTCAAGCCGAGAACGCCGATGCCCGATCATCATAACCCCAACGGTGGAGACCCCGATGCCCCCGTAGGCGAGGAGAAATACGACGAAATTGTGCTCTGCTGTCTCGCCGACACGGCAAAGAAAGTCCTCGGCAAGACAGCCACCTGGAAAGAAAAGAAGGTCTTGGGTTCAGCAAAATTCAGCGACGATATTACAATCACTCACAATGATTCTGATTACATGAAGAAGCATTACGAGAACTTTTATCGTGATGATTTGGCTGTCGCAAACATCAATGGGACTGACCAGTCGGATCGTCTGGCGTTTGCAAAGACGGAATATCGACCCATGTACTACATCAAGATGTACCCAGAGGATAAGTCCAAGCTGGAAATGTGCTTTGACTGCACGAACTACCAGAGTCAATTCCCTGAAAAGGTTCCTTTCGAACAACATGTCTTTCAGACGATTTATCTCAACAAGGATCGGGATAGCAAGCTCTGGACTGATAATGAGATTGCGGAGGATAAGATCATCCGAAAGGACTGGTGGCATCAACTCTGCCACGGATACACTCACTACTTGTTTGTTATTCCATGGATGATGTTTCTGAACGCCAAGAATCACACTCGCTTCGCAGCGTCTTGGACTCTCGTCAACGCTCACGAAGTCGCCGTCATGTCTGGAATTGCGGCTGCCGTAGATCTAGGCGCCAACTACCCTGAAGACTTAGAGAACGACAAGTTTGCATTCTTGTGTTTCAGACTCTACTACCTTCTTACATATGGAAAATGGTACAGGAGACATTTTACATCCAAGAAGTATTTGAAGTCACAGAGTACGGAGAGTCAGGCAGCTGCTGATGGAAAGAGTTGGGCTACTGGACTTTATGGTAGTGTTTACAAGGGACCTGGTGTTTCGGAGGTAGAGAGGAGTGCTTGGAGGGAGGATATTAAGAAGGGATCTAGTACTGGTAACTTGTCTTGAGGGTAGTAGACTGTAGGCTTGAGATTGAATGAGATGAGCCATTTCATTGTCTGCATCGAACAATGACAGTGACTGGTCGCTAGTTGCAAGCTATCAGATGCTGTAACAAGTTAGCACGTGTTCCCTGGTGTTGGGGTTCGGATTTACTATGCTGTGCCCTATGTTTGCTTGGCAGGGGTACTGTTGGTGTCTTATTGCGTGACTTTCGATGGTTTGGGACCCCGGACAGTTTCGTTAATCACCTTCTCTTTCGTATCTCTCATATTAAATAGCGCTAAGCTCTTTAGGACACAGAGAGAACTGGGTGTTCTAATTGCTTACTGCTTCATTATTCATATATTCTCTCGACCCATCCATTTGACAACGGCTGAACTCACGGCAGATGTCCCCTTACATGTCGATCTTGACAGCAAATCGTGTATGCATGCCTAAACCTTAATCATAGAAAGATCAAGAGATTCTAGAAGACTGCTGCATTCACAGTAGTACTGTAGGCTATGATCACCCTCTAATAAGCACTGCAGCCGGGCACCAGAATCGAAGGAACTTTTGTCACCCATGTCGATTTACAAAAGGGAAGGTCAGATCCCAGGTAAGACTGACTAGGAACTAGCCCGAGGAAGCCGTCGCCCAGCAGCTCGAGATCACAGGAAACTGTTGACGAGCCCGAACCAAGCTGTGCCGGGAATCAGTCCCCCACTGCGTCCTTCATGAGGCCCCTGATGACAGCAACTCATCTACCTGCACCTACACCTGTCCTTGACACGATCACGGCTGCTGTGTCGGAATCCTCCAACCGCCCCAGCCGGAACCGCCATCCTCCGAAGAACAAATATTTGGAAGAAGTATCCAAAGTTTGATAGAAAGGCTATTTGGGAAATCTATTGTCATCACAAAGAGTGCAAATGAGTAGGAAATCGTCTCCCTTTTGTATATTCCACATTCAAGTCGTACAATTAAGCTCTGGTGCCTACGTCGATAATAATGCGTAGCCCAACCCACTCGCTCTTAACCTTAAATCCCCGCTTTTACCCGTCCTTGGCGACCGCACACGTCTTCTTGTGGGGGGCCAGTTATAGTGGTTAAGGCCCTATAAAAATTCTCCCTTTGAAAAAGAGTCTCCCCTTTGATCTGACTGCCCACCTGGTTTGAACCAACGGGAGCCCAGTGCACTGCCATTTTAGCCTCTCCTATGATCCTCCCCTCTCCGCTGGGGAAGGCGTCATTGCACCTTAGCGAGCGGGATTGACCAGGCAGATTCTACAACATCAAGCTTCGTTCCTCAAGGCTCCTTTGCGCAAACCGCGACCGGTTTGCCTCTCCTGTATGCTAACCCCAAGCTCGTACTAGCTAACCCCAAGTGTGGGGTTGGGGTTATTTTAAGCCAATCAGCGACTCGGCCCAAGCCTAACCGATTCAAGTCCAAAATCTAAGCGAGATGACCTAACTTATTAGACGATTACTGTTCAATCGTCTCTTAATAGTTCCTAGGCAGGACCGGCACCCCGAGACCGTCCTGAAGAAGACCTATTTGTCCGCGAACGCCCCGTCAACCCCCTCCAAGAAATTCCTCAACCCTATGAGAAGAGACCGAAGTCTAAGGACCTGTCGCGAGATGACCGGGTCGGTCTACGGAAGATGAAGGAATGGACGGGCTGGACAGCTACTGAGATAACCCGCTGGGTCCCCTTTACTGCCCGGCAAGTTCAATATGCCTTAGACAACCCCCCGACGCCCCAGAAGTCAAATCCAAGACCGGGGGGTCATCGACTGACTGAGGAAGAGCTACAGAGACTTAACCAGTTCCTCAGAGACAACCCACGGGGCCGGGATATCGCCTGACAAGACCTCCGGGTCTTTGTACCCGGCTTCAACGACTTCGGGATTGATGCCATCAAGACAGCGATGTCTACGCTTGGATGGATCCGTCGGTACAGAGGGAAGCGGCCAAAGACAAGTCCCCTGATCCGTCAGGGTCGTATTGATATGTGTCGCCGGCTGCTAGCCCGATATCCCCTTCCAGAGAACTGGTCAGAAGGTAATGTTATTTGGACTGACGAGAAGACCTTCCGTGATATATTTGTCGGTCGGAAACGCGTCACAGTCCGTCGTGACGAGCTGATGAAGGATTATCGCCACACCCGACGTTACGGATGCAGTAAGAACTTCTGGGGTTCCTTCTGCGGCTCTATTATGGGATCTGGCTTCCTGTTTCCTATCAGCTATAACAATAATGCCCGTCATTATGCTGATAGTCCCCTTAAGCTAATTCATCACTTTTACAGGCAGTTACAGACAGTATACAGTCATAACGTCAATATAATGCAAGATAACTCGTCTGTTCACAACTCGGGTCTCGTACAGGACTTAGCTCATCACTGGGGATTGCCTCTTATCAGCTAGGCTGCTTGGAGCCCTGACCTCAACCCTATTGAGAACTTGTGGTCAATAATAGAAGGTTAGATGGAAGATAACTACAATGTAGAAGCCCTAAGTGAAAACGGTTAAAATGAAGCTATAGTCGCCACTAAAGACGCTATACCAACTGATTTACTGAAGTCATTATCCCTCAGCGCCCGGGATCGGTTACAGCTGTGTATTGAGAAGGAAGGGTGGCCATTGGATTATTGATATAGTCTAGGTACCTCAAATTGACGAAAAAACCGGCTAAAACGAGCTGTGGCAAGGTATCTATACTCCCAAGATGGTGTGCACTCCATGTGGCTCTTGTATCCAAGCTAACAAAACAGACCCCTGCGACCTGTACCGATAAGGCTGTCGAGATGATAATTGGCTTAATTACCGTCAATTAGAGTCGCGGCGTAGCGCTTGCTTAGCCTTCACTGTCGGGGTGTTGCTACGTTATCTGCTATGGTGTGTCGGGTCATCACAAGCCGCTTTGCCTAGAATGATTCCGGCACAGACGCGGTTAACGACTCAGCATTGTTCCTGCGAACGGGGACAGGAGGTGTCTAACAACTAATCACTCAGGGCAAAACAATCATCTAGTCTCGATAATCGGTCGGTAGTTCCTGATCCGACTCTGTTAGGCACATCCCGGACCCACATGTAATCTGTCCAAAGAGTTGTCTAGCTGCTGGTCACCATTCACTCATTCCTCGCACTCCTTCTCGTGCCCAACATTTATATCCCCTTATTTTTCAGGGCGTTGATCGAAATACACGCAGCTCTGGGCCGCATCAGTACTGTAGTGGAGGAACCGGGTAGAGCCGTTATTTGGCTCCACGTGTGCTGGCACATAGAGTAGGAATAGGCTCTTAGAGTCGTTGGTTGTTGTGTAAGTTGAGATACAGCTGCTAATGAAATATTGCGAGGCATGGCTGAGAAGTAGATGATGCCTACGACGTGGGCTGGCCGAGGGGTAGCGAGCGAGGGGCTTTATACGATAATTGAGCATTTGATGGACCCTAAAATCGGTCTCGATCGGCTGTGTGGGTTATTAGGTATAAGGGTAGCTGTGGGTTCAAAGACATGAGTCTGAGCCATGAAGGCTGGCTTGCCAGTTGCAGTAACGCAGGGCCATAGCTGCAACGAGGTCTGGAAATACTGGGACACTCGGGGTGGCTTACGAGGACATGAGCCGGAGCCGGAGTGTCATATTTCGGGACGCCCTATTAAGTCTACTAGGGACCACAGGGGCCACTGGCGTTCTCTGGCCATCGTCGTTACCGCCACCCTCGTCTTGATACAGAAACGGATAGCCCGAGGCGTCGCCAGGCACATGCTTGGACTCCCGAGATGCTGATAATGCCGCTATCGTGGTGTACAACTACCGTAGAGCGATTTCAATAGGTTGTTGCGACAAATATAAAAGGGTGGTCTCAATTTAAATGCAAGAGTGAACCTAGTCTCTTTTTGGCCAGCACAACTAAGGCCCTCCAGTATGTCCCCCTTCGGTACAGACTGTACTACAATGAAGGCAACAGTGATGGCAGCACTCGAAACCGCTTGGCACTGAAGCGATGATCGATCTGGGTTATGAAACTGGGGCGCCTGCCTGAGCCAATTAGCGTGTTGGATGCTGTCATTCCTTCTGGAGATGCGGGGTTGAGGGCGCGGGGAACGTTTGTATTCTGACGCAACATGAATTCTGCACATTGCCTCATCAAGTGGGTACACTGGATAAGTCGTGAGGCACAAGGTGCCATTCAAATTGCTCTAGTTATTGCAGAACTACTGAGGTAAGGTTGTTGATCTATCCCTCTGACCAGCATAAGCCTCCGTCGCGGTCACTCTTAGGGGCTCAAATGGATAAGAGCATATCATTTTCTAGATACATCTTGGCCATGTAGTAAAACCGCTATAACCACCAAATCTAGGGCCTAAGAGATATGCGAAAAAGGTTATACTAATACAAGAGAAAGACAAGTATTTTGGTGCTTAACCTACTTTATCAATTGTAGCTATTCTGTATGTGGGGCCAAGTGGAGCAAGGTATGCCGGTCAAAGGGATATTTAAGAACTGTAAGAAGTTTTATTCGATCAAATCTACCACTACCTGTATGTATATTGAACCATACTGCGACCTCGCGCTTGCATCCTTCGTCTTATGGAACCCTGGTAAGGACTGCATATCCTTATTGTTTAACTATTATATTTATGTTGGAACTGTCGGCTGGAAGCCCCCACGCAGACGACGACTAAGGCAGCTACGCTGACAAAGTTGCCTTCGATTGGAATCAGCACGCCAACACCTATCCAAGCCAGCATAGTCAGTAATTGCAATAAGTTCCATCTAGTTAAGAAAACCACTACCTGCATATTAATCTAGGATTACTATAGGATTTTAATGATAGATTTCGCCACATAGAATCACGCAGTCAGTTCAAAGTGTACCGCCTTATAGGCTAATTACACTATCTTCATAGGTATCATTAGCTGTACCCCTACCAAGCCAGACAACAGTATTTCAACGCCCACGCCAATCCAGGCAGGCATAGTCAGTAACTATAAGAAGTTTCATCTTATCACTTCCACTACAATATAGGCGTCAATTTAAGATTATTACAAGTTTACCATGGCCCAGCTGGCCAAATGGAATCCGGCGGTAGGAACCAAATGCACAGCGCTTTGGGCCAATTATAGATGGAACCATGTAAATTCTTTAGCTGTGATGGTTGCGAGCCTACAGCCCGCGCCCTCTCTCACCTGTTTCCGCCATTGTTAACCCTAGTTCAAGCTATCCTCAAACTGTCCAGCAAAACTAGGCTCTGGTTCTTTTTGACATTTCTTTTACGTCGCCAGCACTGCTTTGATCGAGCCCGGCCGACGGGTCTCCGATGTATGACGCGTCTTCTTGACCAATCCCCCGCCCCTGCTCCTCCCTCCAAATGGAGCGATGACCGCTCCTCTCGTCTACAACATCTGCAGCCGTCAAAAGCACTGGCAGCGGAAAGCTTTCGTTCTGTCGTGCTCTGTTATTAACAATTTGCCCGTGTCTCCAAAGATACACCCTGACTTTATCCTCATCCTATCTCTTTGAGCGGCACAAGGCTACAACAGGTCACTCGACCCACTTGACCCCACGTATAAGAAGGCTACAAAAGATTACCTAGAGGCAGCTCTAAGATAATTGTATTTCTCTGTAACTGGTTTACCTCTATTATAGTACAGCCTGCTAATTTAGCTATTCTAATTGGCTACTAACCCTCTATAGCTGGCTTGTATCAGCTGATTTGCTTATTTTGATTGGCCTGACCCCCTTATCGTGACGGCATTGTAGCCTTGTGCCGCTTAAAGAGATAGCGACAACGTCTTTTCAGTAGACTTGAACTCATACTTCTCGCCTCCCGCGCGTATGGGCACATATACCCCAGCATCATAAATTTGATGGATATTGAGGCCGTTCTTTTTAAGAGTACTGCATTTCTTCTTGAAATTCTCATTGCTTCTGTGCCTTTTGGCCCCTTGAGCGTGCTTACCAACTGCCATTATGAAGGCGTAGAGAAAAGTTGACTAAGCAAGGCCTGCAATCTGGAGAAGGACTGGGGATAAATAGCCTACTACTCATTGTTGCTGCCATTTTTGGCAGATGCCATGTTGGTGTTGTTTGTTTCCAGTTTTGTAAATATTCAGGGACCTGTTTTGGTCCC
>JAAQPG010000895.1:0-27585 GCA_013186905.1 Fusarium udum | reverse complement strand
GCATTCTAGCTTTAATTAAAAGAGCCTTGTTTTCTTCAATTAAAGGTAGCGGTCAGTTTAACCTTATCAAGCTACAGAATTCGCGCAGTGGGTTCAATCTGACCAATCAGAGAGCGTCTTGCTGTTTACAGCTCAACAGGTAACATGACACTGCAGAATGCGGTTGGTCATGCTTGCGAGACTTGCATTTATATCCGAAGCTTCCCATTGCTCCACGGCCAATTCCCCTCCCAGGTCAAATGTTCTGAAGTTCAGTTGCCATTGAACCTTCAGTATGCATTTCCGACAGCTCTCCACAATTGTAGCTTTCGCTGCTGGCGTATCTGCCTGCCAGCGCGATCTCGTTTTGGGCAAGCGACATACACATCGCCAGCCACTGACCAAGCGCAATACCGATTGGCCTCCAGTTTTGACGGAGCAAGAAACTCTCCTTGTCAATTCCTTTGACAATTCATCCATTGACAAGTGGTCTGACTACTACGGTCACCAGAATAAGCTGGCCGGCTACGGAAGAGAAGCTGCCCAGTGGACCGCTGATCGTTGGTCCGAAAGCGGATTTGATGCGCATCTGGCGGAGTACCATGTGTTCCTCCGATATCCAGTCAGTTCATCACTCTACTTCACCGGCCCAAACGGTACAACCACCGAGGTGAACACCAAGGAAGAGGTGCTTGAGGAAGATGATGTCACAGGCTGGGATGTTCTTTCACAGCAGACCTGGTTGGCGTACTCGCCGACTGGAAATGCTTCTGCCGAATATGTCTACGCGGGGTGAGTGAATTTCCAAATGTGTTTGGATACTGGTCACTGACTTTTGAACACTAGCCGAGGTTCAATTGATGATTTCAATCGGCTAGTAGAGCTTGGTGTTGATTTCAAGGGCAAGATTGCTCTTATCAAATATGGTGGTTTGTTCCGCGGCCTCAAGGTCAAGAATGCTCAAGACCACGGCGCCATTGGTGCCATTATCTTTACCGACCCTGGCGATGATGGAAATATCACAGTCGCCAACGGATATGAGGCTTATCCAGGTAAGACTTCTCACATGGCAGCTCTGGGGAGCTGACGCTAACTGTACATCAGATGGCCCTGCCAGAAACCCCAGCTCTGTCCAAAAGGGCTCAACGCTATTCCTGTCTACCCGTACCGGCGATCCCACAACTCCTGGCTACCCTTCCAAGAAGGACTCCCCTCGAGCTGATATCTCCGAGGTCATTCCCAAGATCCCAGCTCTGCCAATCTCGTACTCGGCCGCTCAGCCTCTGCTGCAGGCTCTCAATGGCCATGGTGTCACTGCCGAGAAAGTTAACCGCACCGCTTGGACAGGTGGTCTCGATGCTGACTACAGCACTGGTCCTGCGCCTGGCGTGAAGCTCGCTCTTAGCACCGTCTCTCGAGATTCTATCGAGCCAGTACACAATGTCATTGGTGTTATCAACGGAACCAATGCTGATGAAACCATCATTATTGGAAACCATAGAGATACATGGATGGTCGTAAGTCAAACCGCAAGCAACTACTCAAAAAGCTCGTCACTGACTGTTTAGGGCGGTAACGGAGATCCCAACTCTGGTTCTTCGATCCTCATTGAGCTTGCTCGCGCATTCAAGAAGCTCACTGATTCCGGCTGGAAGCCCAAGCGAAACATCGTACTCGCATCTTGGGATGCTGAAGAATGGGGCATCATTGGCTCTACTGAGTGGGTTGAGGAGCATGTCAACTGGCTCACTGACACCGCCGTCTCATATCTGAATATAGATGTCGCTGTCAGCGGTCCTCGACCTAACCTTGGTGCTTCACCTGAGCTTCATATCTTTGCTACCGAGGTCCTCAAGAAGGTCGTTGATCCCAACTTTGGTGGCTTCAATCAGTCGCTCTATGATGCTTGGCATACTGCCAGCGAGGGTGACATCGAAATCCTTGGCTCTGGATCTGATTACACTGCTTTCTTCCATCGAGGCATCAGCTCCCTTGACACTGGAAGCAGCGGAGGTGCTGGTGACCCTATCTGGCACTATCACTCCAACTACGACACCTATCACTGGATGTCGACCTTTGGTGACCCCGGATTCCATGTCCATACCGCTCAGGGTCAATATCTATCTCTGCTAGCTTACCATCTGGCCACTGATGACATCCTTCCCTTTGACACTCAGAACTATGCCAAGGAGCTTCGTGCATACTTCGAGGACCTCTCAGAGTACGCCGAGAGCAAGGATGCCGATCTTGATCTTAGCGAGCTTGACGAAGCCATTGAGCACTTCAAGAAGAGTGCCGATGAAGTCAAGGCTCTTGAGAACCTTGCCCGTGAGCGCGACGATGATGTACTCAAGAAGGTTGTTAACCACAAGTACCGCGACTTCCAACGAGGTTTCATCTCTCAAGGTGGTCTGCCTGACCGTGACTTCTACAAGCACGTCGTCAACGCCCCTGGTCTCGACACTGGCTATGCTGCTGTGACCTTCCCTGGTATCACCGAGGGCGTCCAGTATGCTGAGGACGGTGACTTTTCCGTGGCTCAAGAATGGGTCAAGAAGACTGCTCGTGGTATTGTTGTTGCCGCGAACATCCTGAAGACGTAAAGGGAGTTGTAAAGAATTGGAAGAGGAAAGACTTCACTTCAGGACAATCATTTATGAACGTTATGATCTCATGGTTATGATAATTATAGTACTTGCATAGCATTCTCAGGTGTTTTTTTGGCTGGTGCCGGTTTGGGGTTTGGTTGAGCGGAGTTACACGGGCACAGTCACAAGAGGATAGGAAATGATAGTCAATAAAAAGAATATGAGACTAAGATTCAAGTGCTTGGTTTAAAGGTTTAGGCCAACTCTACGGTTGTTTGATACTTGATCATGGCTGAGATCTTTTTGCCAAAGAAGTCTATATAGACCTCATGAATCACCAAGATCGACCTGCCATGTAGTTCATACAAGAGCATCAGTGTATAGTTACATACGACTTGCGTATACTCAGGTTCCTCAGCATAGTTGAGGGACCAGAGCTCTTCTTGAGGCGCGCTTACACCTGCAGCCGTTCATAGGCGCCCAGATCGAGAAGCTGTTGAGTCTCCAGCCTGATGACCTACAGATCCGCGAGATATTAGTTCCGCATCCACATGGACAAAAGAATCCACGTCAAATTGTAGAACTCGCTGATTGAGATTTAGTCGCATTGTGATGAGAGCTCGATGGTTGACTGCTCAAGCGAGCCTTTCCTGGCGTCGGCCGGTTAGGTCATCTGTAGCCTTCCGTCAGCAGCCTGACCTGTTAATCATGTTCCATAATACATTCTTCTCATTTCGAATCTCTTCTCGGGTCTTACCAATCCGCCGAGAAAACGTGCAAAACTGCCGACAGATGTGTAATTGACGCAGCTTGGCGCTTGGCATCACCGTTTGGCTACCTTGGCGCCTAGAATTCTAGAATCCACGTGGTGAATCTTATTCAACTACACGATACTACATTTCAGGTTGCATTACGCGTCAAGCTCGATCGAGACTCATCTTTCAGTGATCTTTGCGCATCACGGCAATGTCTTGATGTCAACCAATAGAAGGTAGGGTTCCTCTGAATCAGAGGGTGTATGGTATCGTGTATTCTACTCAAGATATCCCAACCACCATCGGACATAAGGAATGCAACAAAGGGAGGGCACAGACATTCGAGATCTAAGCCACGCATCGGAAGCTGCGGAAGAGATACGATTGACATTTTCTTGGCGCATATTGGCGTATCAGAACTGATAAGTCTTTACACGGCATCGGGTCTCGCAGCGTAAGATGTCCGGTGGCACAGTAAAACAGCGGTTTCCCAATCAGCAATAGAATGAACTAACTAACGTTAGTGGGTGTTTTGAGTGTTGCATTCCTTTTTGCCGTTATCCCGAGTAGTGAATAATCCCAGTGGCCATGCTTTGATTCCATGTGAGGAAATGCAACGACGATTTTGACCATGTAACCTTGGAGGTGCGGCAGACGGAGGCGGTATGCAGTGCTCACTCGGGGTTGTGATATGGCCACCAATTAACGAGTTTAGTTGGGAGCGGGGAAGATTACAGTGAGCACAAACCTAAATTAGTGCCTGTTCATCACACTGAACTCGCTATTGTAATAATCACGCACTCGACACTAATTGGGATAATATTGATGTAAATCTACGCTGCATATTGATAAGGGTAGACACAGTGATGATGCCAAGCTAATAAACAGATATCACAACGCAACCACTACCTCAAGGCTTTGCCACGTGGATGACGCTGCATGTTTTGTCAGCCCAAACTCAGCAACACTGCTACGTAGTCTTTTAAGCTTAGCCATGAAGCTTACCCCTCTCCCGGGTACAGAATCCATCATAAATCAGAAAACGCCAGGCCTAACAAGTCTCTAATCCCCAAAAAACTTGGAGTGTTGGTGTTGCATTGTGTCAGCCAAGAAAATGGGGGAATGGGATAATCACTAATCACCTGCTCAATTACGCTTCTGTTTTAAGTAGTGACTCCCGGGACTACGAGATCAGCACTAGTCAGCGTTGCGCTGCCACCTCCGATGACAAGTCCATTCACGATGCTTTGAGGGGGGAGGGGAGAGGAGGCGCTGGAGGGGCCAGGGTTTGTCACTCAGCAGCAGCAGCCGAGCCCCGAAGCTTCGGTACTGGAGAGTGTTTTACTCGCTATGATGACTCCATTTTCGTGATCAACAAACGTCGTGGAGGTTCGTGGCTGCAGCAACGTCGCACAGGGAAGCCGAGGCTTTGGGACGGAACCAAAATATTGGACGCCATCAGACGCTGCAAAGTGAGGATCGGCTCTTTTCATGTCAGATTCGGAACACAACAGCCATTCAGGCTGATCATCTACCTACAAAACGGGTTGCACTCGGGGCAAATACTCCCCCTGCTCCCTCCCTACCTCCATTAGCAATGCTGACTCGGGGTGTTTTTCCCTGTTTGCGAGACACAATAACCTAACTTACAGATCGGCATTTAACCCTTGTCGTCCAATTAAAGCCAAGACTGGGCAATAAAGCTTGGTCTCTTCTTCTCCACGTCCATGCGTCGACCTTCCCGTAAACGCTTAGAGTCATCGCAGATCGTGAGCTTTGGTTCATTTCCTCCCCCGCATCTCATGGCCTAGCTTTGGGGTTTGGGGGGAGGCTTGCGGGCGTTGACGTACGAGGCGGAATGGATGGAAGGGTTGTTTACGTGGTAACAAAAGCCCTTACCTCTCCCCCTCAGACTTGCTTTCTTCTCTTGTTCTGCTGGTAAAGACAGTAGCAAACTGTCATCTCCGCGTAGCGTAGAGACTATTTCGCTATTCTAGACTTGTGTTATAAGCTATTGTTCCAGCACCATGACTACTGATACCACGGCGACACCGCCGAGTGAGCAAGAGAAGCCTACGGCTGTTGATGTCGAGAATGTCGCGTCGATGACGCTGTCCAATGCTGGGGCCGGGGCTGCTGTTGATGCTGAGCGAAATGCGCTCTTAGCTGCTCTGCCTGATCCTGATGAGGGCAAGAGTGAAGAGGAACGACGCGAGATTGTAAGTCGTTCTACATGTACTCTGTGTCCAGTCGGGAATGATTGATGCTGACTATGGCTCAGGACAGGAAGCTCGTCTGGAAAGTCGACCTCTGGCTCATCCCCTGGCTCTCTCTGCTCTACCTCCTCTCGTTCCTGGACCGAACCAACATCGGCAATGCTCGTCTCGCAGGCATGGAAGAAGATTTGGATATGCAGCCGGGAGATTACAACGTCGCCCTCACTATCTTCTTCGTCAGTTATGCCCTCTTTGAGCCAATTACCAACGGTCTTCTCAAGCGCTTGACACCCCGCATCTTCTTCACGGGTATTATCATCGCGTGGGGTGCTGTCATGACCCTCATGGGTGTCTGTCACAACTACCCAGGTCTCCTGGCAGCTCGTTTCTTCCTCGGTGTCGCAGAAGCTGGCCTTTATCCCGGCGTCAATTACTATCTCGGCTGCTGGTATATGTCATCTGAGATTGGTGCTCGCGCTGCTATTTTCTTCTCCGCTGCTGCTCTGGCTGGTTCTTTCGGTGGTCTCCTGGCCGCCGCTATCGCCAAGATGGACGGTATTGGCGGCAGACCTGGCTGGGCATGGATCTTCATCCTCGAAGGTCTCGCGACTGTCGCTGTTGGTGCCTTTTGTTGGTGGATGGTCTTTGACTGGCCTGACACCGCTCGATTCCTCTCTCCCGAGGATCGCATCCGTGTTCAGCGCCGTCTAATCCTGGACCGACAGGGAAGGACTGCTGAAGACTTCGATAAGCGTCATATCTGGGCTGCCATGAAGGATTGGAAGACATACGGCTACATGGTAATCTACATGGGCTCACTGATGCCCCTGTATGCCTTTTCTCTTTTCCTGCCTACCATTCTCCGAAGTATGGGACATGTCGGCACCAAGGCGCAACTCCTATCGGTTCCTCCATATGCTTGCGCTGCAGCTGCAACTGTCTTCGTCGGATTCTTAGCAGACCGAACCAAATGGCGTGGCTATTGTAATATTGCTACTGTCTGTGTCGGTATCATTGGATTCACCATGCTGATCGCTTCTGCGGACCCGCACGTCCAATATGGCGCTGTGTTCCTCGGTGCAATGGGTAAGTACACAGCAATGGTTCATTGAGGCCTTTACTAATCTTGAACAGGTATCTATCCCACCGTCTCAAACACTGTGTCATGGGTCAACAACAACATCGAGGGCTCATTGAAGCGTGCCATTGTTCTCGGTATGGTCGTCGGCTGGGGTAACCTCAATGGTGTCGTCTCGTCCAACATCTACCGTGAGACCCAAAGACCTCGCTACTTCGCCGGCCACGGCACGGTTCTGGCCTATCAGATCCTCTTCCTTCTAGGAGGTTCCATCTTTATGCATTTTGCACTTCGATTAGAGAACCGTCGTCGTGCGAGAGGATCACTGGATGCCAAGTATGCTGCCATGACAGATGAGCAGAAGTGGATCAGCGGCGATGTGCGTCCTGACTTTAGGTACACTCTCTAGAGAGCTCCTGGATATTTGTTACATTGCGCTTTGTTTTGATGTTTTTTGGGCGATCCCTGCAACAGCATAGCTGGACTGGTAAGGACTGGAAGAAGGCACGTTATGACCATGTAGTACTCATAGAATACTCGTAGTATTTTTTATATCTTTGATGCTAGAATAATGAACCATTCTTACTTATCCAACCTTTCTCGCCTGTTTTCGATGTATCGATACCCCGCTTAATTCTGAAGATGCTCGGATACCTACGCAGGAGAAGGCAAGGGTGTGAGACAACGACAAGATGTTCCAGCTGAGTCCATATGCTGAGGGTATCACAGAGAATGGTCGAGACCGCGCCATATCTGTCTATATTCTTGATGCTGACCAAATCATGCATTCGAATGTGAGTGCACAAGCTGCTAACAGATATCTGTACCCTACCTGTCATTGTTCTTGAAAAGCACACCGACTCCATCATGGCATCGCCAACTATGCTGTGGAATAACTGCGCAGGCCGCCACGCACTATCAGTCGTTTGATTACAGCATGAATCATGTCTTTGTATCACTGGAACAGACCCCACTCCCTCCATTGTTGATGCAGGGTTTCCAGTGGTATGGCTTAAGACAAGTTTCTACTAGCTGGTGATCTAGGCAAGCGAGAAAAAGATTTAGTTCTGTGGAGAGACTGCTTGACGATATCCTAAGCTTTGAACGGTGCGGACAGACGACAAAGTTCTGGGGATTCCATAGATTAGGAAGATAAGATAGAGCAAAAGATCAACATCCTCCCGAATGATGAAGATGATCAGAATGACTCCCTGTCTGTGACTGCTCGTGGTCTCGATGCGCTTGAACGACACCATGACACAGAATGAGAATCAAGTCAAGACTGTTTTACTCGAGGTCCCATCACCGCTCTATCTGTAGAACCTCTTCTATTAATATGAAACAAACTCCAATAGTAATAAGCTTTAAGCATCAATCAATCAATAGTACTCTCTTCACTTTTTCCGCTTACCTTTGACCTGTCGCTTTCTATATGAACCGTTCAATCCGCTCCTCTATCGGTTGGTAAACCATCACTCAGCATCGAAAGATAAATCTCAACTCAGTCTCATAAATCTATTACACTTTCTTATTCAGAATGAAGTTCTCCGTCGTCCTCGCTATTGCCGCACTCTCTGCCGAGACCTTTGCGTGCGCCAACATTGGGCAAGTTTGCAAGAAGGGAGACCCTGATGTATGCCAGTGTGATGCCCCGCTTACTGTAAGTTCTGTTATCTTCACTTATCCATGTATTGGACTGCTTACATGTCGCACTTTTTAGCTGTCCTGCAGAGGTGATATTATCACTCGTCCGGGAGGCGGTGAGTATCCCTGTCATGGCTCAACGACCATTTTCTCCGTAACCTGAGAATTCTTCTGATCCAAGTAGCTCGCCGCTTTCACTACCAGCTTGGCGACATTTGTCCCCTGCTTATACGAAATGGACGGTGCGCCAATGGGAAGTGTGTTCCGGGCCCACGTCTGACGACGGTTATTCCTACGCCTACTCCTGAGTAGACGATACCGCAGATCAGCAGCCTACCGTGCATCTCGATCAGATTGCAACACACTCGTTTATCTCTAAAGTCGTGGATTGGGCCAGAACTAGTTATGGTTGACAATATTAAACCCAATTAGACAAGTTTATCCTCGGAACGTTTCTGTTTCAATCCATGATGCCTGCAACGTGAATCAGGAGGCTGTACATAAAAACGCGATATTCTGGTAGTATCGACAAAGCCTCACTGTCGCAGTTGTATCCTGCTCTGCTACAAATGGCTGCACCCCATATGCCCTAATATCCGGGGGCTTCAAATAAAGCATCCATCTCTGCAAGGGATCGAACTGGGTTGACCCTGAGTCATACACGTTACTTCTACTTTACATCAAGCCTTCGAAGGTTTCTAGCACCGCCTTTAAAGAGCTCTCCGTGCATGATCCCGTGCACGTATGCCTCTCCGACAAGCGTATATGATTCGTCACCCTGAGGTCGCAACAGGTAGGGTACTTTCCCTCCCAGCAGGATACAGACTTCATCTCCTGGCTGCATATCAAGTGGACCAACCCCAACAAAGCCCGTGGACGTCATAAAGGCACGTCTTGTGTGCATCCGCATGAGAGCGGAAGCATAGAAAGACTCTTCTGCAGACGAAGTATCTCCGCTTGTCTCTCCTTCCTCTGTTCCACGACGCTGAAGATTCTCGACATCGTCTGCACACTGGGATCCCCAGCCCTGATAAGGCACTGTAAAGAACCACGTAGTACCATCAAGTATCCCGATGCGTGCCGCATCTAGACGCTCTTCTCCGACCCTGATTCTAGGGGAGTTGTCGCAAAATCCCCTGATGCTTTTGTCCCATTGCTTGACTGCGGCCCGACTGATGGGTTTCAACCAGTTTGGGTCCCAAGTTGTCCCGATCTCTTGGACTTTGTCCACATAAATACCTTCGAATGTCGCTGTATCGAAGTGGGGAAATTCCGGTATTGCAGTATATGCGCCTGATGCTTTGAAGGGGGTATCCCACGGTGCCTGTGCATTTGGGTGCAGAACATCCATACTCCAGTCAGGCACCCAACTTGGTAGCATGGCAAGCTTCCTGGGCCTTTGACAGTACATGAGAACATCAATAGTACCTTGTTCTAAGATCTTACAGGCTGCTTCTCTGTACACCTCTTCGACTGTCATAGAGTAGTCTGGGAATAGGTCAAAGTGGTCCCTGTCTCCAGCCAGGTTCAGTAATGCAAAAATACGATCACGTGGATCGGTTGCATGGACAACGTTGTAGTCGGTCTCCAGAGTGAGTGATACCGCGACGACCTGTAGAAGGGGTTGGCCCCGTGGACTCTCTCCATCGGGAGTGTAGTCATAGTGCCATCGTCTGGTAACCAAGCTCCAAACATAGCTGTTGAGTGGAGTCGAGTAGACATATTTTAGATTCCGAATCAGCGTCTCTAGCTCATCTACAGGCTTCTTTTGCGCACGGCGCTGAACAATACTCGGGGCATCAAGGGTCTGCTCTAGAAGATCGTACTTCAGAATCCAGCCACCGCAGGCAATAGCAATGCGCCGACCAACGGCAAACTCCTGCATGATCCAAAGACGTTGCCAATAGCGACGTTCACAGAACCCGTGAAAAGCCATCTTAGCAGCTTCTATATCAATAGACCCTTCCTCCTTTTCCCCAGAGTAGAGTTTTCGCAAAGCCTCAAGGTCGTTGGAGCGCATGGCTCTGCCTGTGTCACGCATCAGGCGACATATGAGGTCGCTGCTCTCATCACCATTACCCAGCCATGCGATGACCTGATCTGCTTCCCTGTAGATATGGTGCATTTGGTGGACTTGATGGCTCTTCTCGACCTCGTTGGCTTGATTGATGCATAGCTGATCGACCCAAAGCCATCGAGGCTTTTTACGAAATCGTAGGCGCCGAAGAGCATTCTCGACGGTTGAGCTGATATCTATTGTCGTCCCATCAACGCTAACCAGCCTTTTGGGGCTATCTGGAGACTCCCAGACATATGATAAAGCTGTATATGGCTGAGAGTCGCCGCGGATGTATTCCTCAATATTGCACACGAGGAGATCTGGTATATCGGTTTCAGAAGTAGATTCCGATGGGGAAGGTTCTAGTTTGATGAGTCTGATCCAATGGTCAGGATCTTCAAGTTGGCCGTACTTGATATCTGAATACATCTAGAGACTTTGTTCAACAGTAGCAAAGTAGAAAAAGAACAGTTGAAAAGCACTCACGGTCATCCGATGCTGACAGCTTATGGCCTTACCCCACCTCGCTAAGTATATTTAGGGCTGAGGCTAACGTGAGATACTACCTTACCATCGATGCCGACTGGCCTCGAGAGGACTCCCGGGATACTGGCTTGGTACTTAAATGGTATAGTGTCCATAACATGCTATTTTTTCTTCTTCAACAATCAGTCTATTGCCACCCACGCAGGATGTGCCTCACGATGAACTTGCGAAGTGGCCTTGAGATCAGTGCTGCTACCCCTGCGCTTACGCCACGTGAGTTTCATCCTAAACTAAGGTACGATGTTGTAAATGTCATTTCCATGTTCCCTCTTTCTTGTCCTGACACACTTCAAAGATTGCTATTGCGGGTAGAAATTGGTCATGGTTAGACTGGTCAAGAAGACTCGGTTCCATCGTGGGTCGGAAGTTGATCTGGTTTCGCACCTTTACTTCTGCGACGTTCTCACAGAGCACTACCGTCACAAGCGCGAGGCAGCACTTCAGAACCTTGGAGACAATGTTCTTGCAAAGGTCTTTCGACCACAGAGTCAAAAAGTCGGCAGTGCATATGCAGCGGAGGTCTTTAAATTACTCGACTATCATCTTCCCCAGATAAAACAAGCTATATCAATCAAGCTCCGATTATCTGCTTGACAACCTTGGAAACATTGTCAGGCTGGCTAACGGTGGGCACATGTCCGCTGTCGAAACTGTGGACTGCAACCTCCTTTCCACTTGACGCCTTGACACCTTCAATCATTGCCCGCTGGAATTCGGGCGGAATGATCTGGTCCTGTTCGCACACGATGTAATGCACTTCGACGTCATTGTACCCAGGATACTTCAGTGGTTCCCGGAAGCTCGGTGTTGAGTGCTCCGGCATCTGCTTTGCCAGTTCAAAAGCTTGGTCGAAAGGTAAGTCAGAGAAGGTATGAGTCGCGTGACCCTTGGGATCGAGAGTCATGTAGTCATCCTGGATGTGATATCAGCGCAAAGTTCTGGAACTGAAATAGTTGAAGTGTACCTTGAGTTCGAGAAAGTCAGGCAGGGCTGACCCAAATGCATCCAGGTTGGAGACGCCCGGTTGCAACACGACTGATGCGAGATAAATAATCTTGTCGACTCCTCCTTGCTTTCCCTCAGCCTCGCGGGCCTTTCGCGAGAGCTTACTGAGACTCTGGGTTCCAGGGATGCCTCCATAGGAATGGGTCATGAGAACGACCTCCTTACCTTCATCGAGGAGCTTGGAAACAACGATGGTTATCTCGTCAGCATCGTCGCTCATTGTCGCAGGCGGAAGATTACCCCGCTTTCCAACCGAGGGCGTATTGATAACGAGCGAGTGGATGCCATGTCGCTCGAGGCTCTCTGTAAACACACGATAGTGTTTGGATGGTGCAAACGATCCAGGGACGATAACGACAGTTGGAGGTGCCATTGTTCAGTTTGCTTATGTGGTTGAAATGGTACGAAGAGCAAGTAGTTTGCTGAAAGTTGAGAAAGAAAGAAAGCAATCGTGTACTTTTTTATGCGGTTTGTGCTGTTGGTTGGTTGTACGACGTTTGTAATCGGATTGCAATACCCAGCCATCCCCGCGCTTTCGGAGGAGATACGATTTCTTCTGATTGGTAATTTTGGGTAAGCGTTGCCTGAATGAGTAAAAGCACCGCGAACCAACACATTCATCGATCGAGCTTGAGCATGAATCCTGTCAGCCCTAAATTCCTGCGGCCTGCAGAGCCGAGGCTTGGAGTTGGCCGTATCGAACTAAAAGCTCTTCGAATATTGACCATCGGTAACAGAAACACTTGGAAATTCGGATAAATTACTATACGCCAGAATAACTTGGTAAACTTCATATGCGCTTGTCTCTGATTGCCCTCGCATCCTGTGTAATCGTCAAACTCCATATAGTGCAGGCATCTGCACGGGCTGATTGCAAGCTTGGCGGAGTTTGAGGGGATCCTCAATCACAAACTCTGCAAGCGCCAATAGAAAGAAACACTTCAAATGACAAGATGAGCTTCCCTCCACGATCCCGGGTTGAAGAGTCTCGCAGGTAGCTACCTTTCTTTTCGCGCACTGAGGCCATTGATGCACAGACGCTGAAAGAAAGCAGTTTCAGGGTTCTGTAGAGCCAATAGCGGGTGTATCCCCTGTCAAAAGCGAAAAGCCTTCTGAACAGGACCATTTCATGAAGAATTATTCCCCATTGATCGACTCAATTTATTTTTGGCACTCTTATTAGACGCGTAGCCCTTGGCTTTGTTTTACATTGCCTTCTTCCAATTGTTCTATTCTCGTTTCTTTATTCCCCAGCGCTCGTCCGCTCCATTGGCTCTCGTGCAGCGCCTAACAAAGGCCCCGTTTCGCTAAGCGCCTGGTCTTAGCGGCTACCAACAAACGATTGGGGCTCCATGAATAGCGCTGGGTCTCGTTGCTAACGGCCTCGTTTCATTGTCGATTGGCTCTTGATTGTCCAACATGAGAAAGCGCATCAGCGTCTATTGACCATGTTGATCATTGATGCTGTATAAAGACGTGATGTTCTACTTCTGTTGGTTGTGTTATCCAAATCACTATCGCTTCACGACTCTTCGTCTATTTATTTCTCTCTTTTTCTACACTGCTGCGCAGTTCAATTTCATTCTTTGGACATCTATCGTCAACACGCGAAACACGCGAATCATCTTCATCAGCAACACTTTAATACCAATAATCCAACTTCATCATGGGCAAGTTTGACAACGCCATCAAGGCCGGCCAGACCGCCATCGAGCTGGGCAACACCGCTAGATCCTTCGCTGGAGCGACCTCCGAATTCCGCGCTGCGGACAAGAAGGAAATTGGTCGACAGGCTGGTCGTCATGCCTTCAACGAGGGCGCCGAGACCGGAAAGACTATGGGCAAGACTTGGCTCAAGACCTTTGAGACTGTGCCTCGTATGGTCTGTCGAGGTCTTCAGTTCCTCTTCGCTATCATCGCCTGCGGTTTCTACGGCCATCGCGTCGATAAGGCTCAAGACACCGACTACGGCTTCTCACCAGAATGGTACTTTGCTCTCGTTGTCGCTGGCCTCTCAGCCACCACCGCCATTCTCTTTGTCGTCCTGACTCCCCTCGGCGCTCTTCCCCTCATCGGCAGCAAGCTCAAGCTCGTCAAGACCTACCGCGCATTTGCTTGGGATCTCATCCTCTTCATCACCTGGCTCGTCGTCTTCGGAATCTTCGCTGGCATCTTCCTCCACCGAGACAGTGACGACAAGTACAAGGGCGCTAGCACTGGTGCCATGAAGACAGCTGTTTGGATCGACCTCGTCAACTCCATCTTGTGGCTTACTTCCGGAGTTTATGGTTGCATCAAGACTTTCTTGGGCGATAAGGCGGACGAGATGACGGATAAGGTTGGACAAAAGCTGTTTACCAAGAAGCAGAAGCCAGCTAAGGAGGTTGGCTATGCCGAAAGTGTCTGAACATTGGCAAAACAGTTACATTGGGGTTTTCATGTTTTTATTGCGCTTTTCCTTATGTCAGAGCCGGCGTTCTTCGCATCTTTTACATTTAGAATAGATCTATCTCTATCTCCCGATGAATACAAGATATCAGGTACTTGTTCTATGTACAGAACAAATGCTATCCCTTTGAACCATAATTGCAAGCAGCTGGAACCTGATGCACTTTTTTCATTGTAGTTTAATCTTAGCCTTTCTCTAGTTCCTGATTCAACTTTTTTCAGATTTTCCATTGTCACAGCGGTGCAGAAGCGGGAGTGTGCTTGGGTATCAAGATCAGACCGTCCGCAATTGTTCACAATCCGGATGACAGAAAGTGGAAGGACAAAGAATAATCCGCTATGTCGAGTCTCTCAACAGTCACCCTTGGCCAGAGTCTCTGCTGGTTCGTTCGTATCTCTGGAATTCTATAGCTGCCTTCTCAAGAGCTGATATTTACATCAGAATCTTGCCGAACGCTTCACCAAGCCCGCACTCAACCAGCCACGCTTCTAGTGCCTTCATATCACCACGGTTTCCCCTCACTCCTCTCTTCTCAATCATATCAGTGATCTCCTGCATATCCGAAAATTCACGCTTCAGATCCGTCGCTTCTTCTCGATATCTCTCGCTGACCTACTCTCACTGTCAGCTTTCCCCGTGCTCATCCACATATTTGACGTACCTTTTTGTGATGCGCAGGAATATCGCCCCAGCTTTCTGTCTTGATGAATTTCATGAAGTCGTCAATGGCGACTGATCCCCCTTCTAGACACAAGATTCCCGGTTTCCCAGCTAGGAGAAAGCCGGTGAGACCGTAGGTCGGTGCATAGTTGATGAAGTCATCTCGCTTTGCCCTTGTGCTGATCGAGGGGAAGTAGAACCAGACTCTGACTAACGATGTGTCTGCTTTCGGGGAATTTGCAATTTCTGCTTGCTTCAAACTCAAGAGGTGTTGAGATGCGGCGTCTTTTATATGCTCAATGACTGAAAGAATATCTTCTTCAGGAATCTCAGTGTTCAACTTTGTGACATCTCCTTTGCTCATCCAACTCGGTTGTTGTATCCTGGTCTTTATTGGCGGTGGTTCTGTTAGTTCTTCTTGTTTTTGACATTTCAACGGTACTGTCAATGTAAGCTGTAAAGTTCTTGTTGTAGAATCGTCATCTTCAACATCGACCCTGAGCTGGAGATTTATGATTGTCTCTGAGAACTTTGGTGCGGCTTCCCCGTCACTTTCACACCAGTCCCTCAATCTCTCAATCAAACCAGACGCAGCAGAGTCAATAGCTATCGCCTCATCCGACGCGTACATCGCCATGAGGAGGTCAATCTGGCCTAATTGGAGCTCCATGAGCTCTTTCGGCAAGGCATTTTGGGAACCCTCATCAGAAAACATGGCACCGAGAACAGTCTCTCAGCAGCTTTTGAGATCAACAAAAGGGCAATACAGATTTAGTGTCGCCGAAATAACAACCACTTTACGGGTGATTTGTAGAAATTGATACGCAGCTGGAGAAAAATCACCAATCACGTGAGGAATACATATCGGCACCGCTGTCGCCATCTTATCCAAAGCTCTTATCTTATCTTATCGTGATTTCTGTCAGCTACCCTGGGCTGAGTTCAACGCTGCAACAAAGAATGGAATTGGCTAGGAGCATTGCAATCTTAGACAGCTCTTTAAGGCCAGAAGATTTCTTTTATTTTTCCTTTTATTTTGCTCGTTCCGGCCCCCCAGCATGAGCCTCGCCTACTCATCATCACTCATAGTGGATATCATTCGTCCATTGTTCGACCAATATCGAAATTATTCTACAAGTATGGTGAACTTCACACAAAATGATACTTCATTGGATGAAGGCTCTTAGGCCATGTTTATCATTTCCCAAATGACTGGAGATGCGCATCATATTGTCCGTTAGTGACGTCTGGCGTAAACATTAAAATGACCGTGTTCGCTCCTTGAATGACGCTCAGATGATGGACCATCCAGCTAGCGAGCACTACAAATAGTGTAGGCTCTGAAAGCCAAATACTGCTGCATACCAGTCAAATACTAAACAGATATCAACTCAAAACACAGTTCATCAATATTAGTATGTCTCAATCAAACGTCGGATATCCTTCTTTATACGAGGACGGAGACCAGCGCCATTATAGCAGGGAGGAAGTTCGTGAAGAGGGTCGCAGTCGCACACACCCCAACGTCAATGTCGAGGGCTACTGTAAGTTCTTCAAACCTTAATCATTTCTTTACCTGAATAGCTATAGTACATAAAGAGGGAATAATGAATGAGCTCAAAGACGCCGACGTAAGTTCCCAATTTCATGCCTAAGATCGGTTGCTAAGTTTTATAGACCAACAGGATAGTTGCAGACCGTATGAAGCACGAACCAGGCTTCGCAGTAAGTATTACGAGATTAACTGCCATTCAAACGCCACACAATGATCTAACTGCTTGCCTAGGCCACCATGCATGGCAACAAACCCTCTCGCGGGGCCGAGATCGACGCTGAGCTCGCACGAGAAGATGCGGAGCAGCTTGAAAAGAAGAAGGGCAAGACCGACAGCTTGCCTGGAAAGAAGATGGAGCATCATACCAGCAAGAGCGAGTGGGAGCAGCAGATGGACCAGGAGGAGGAGGAGGCTCGCGCTAAGCATAGCAGCCGTTGAACAAATTATCATGGAGGTCAGGTTATGGAGTGTGTTATGCGTAGGACAAATAGTAGTCAAAAGTAGAGCTCAGAGGATCTCAATGGATTGAATGATATGACATGCTTCTAAAAAAGTGCACTTCTTTTAAGTGCAACGGTGAGATGAACAATCAACCTGGAACATCAACGTAACTCAAGAGATTAAACCCGGGCGCTTGAGATATCCACAACGATACTGCGTATCATTCAGCTCGTTGTGCAAAGGGTGACTACTGAAGCGTAGGTTTCAGGAAAGGCTACCTGTGATGGAAGTCGGATGTCATGAAGCTGGTCAATACGTGAGCAGACTACTTCTCTCTCAGCAATGGCAACACAGTCAGAAAGAGCATCACTTTTCCCATAGTCCAATTGTCAGATAAGATTTTATTGGTTTTGTTCGGCCGTGAAGGTATTAGGTTCATACAGTCGTAATCGAACAATCAAAAGTACATGAGTTTATGACTCGCCTACCATCTCCTCCTTCAAATCATCCCCAGATCTGAACTCTCACCACTTATTACTCCATTAAACCATCTCCTCGCCGCGAGCACCAGTACCGACGGGTCGTCGGGGAATAGAACCGTCGTTGTAACCGTTGCCATGCATGTGCTCAGATCCATCACTCTTCAGGCCGTGGCCGTGCCCATGTCTGAGAGAGCTACCCCCGTGAGATCCCCAGCCAACCTTGCGAGTGAATACGGCGTCAACAAGCTCAGCACCGCCCATGGAGTAGTTGAAAGGAGCGCCACGGTTGAGGGGGATGTGGTTGAAGCGCCAGTCCCAGACAGCGGCGTAGGTCATTCGGTAAGCGGAGAAAGCAAAGACAGTTCCAATGATGGCACCAGCAAGGACATCGTGGAAGTGGTGATACTTGTCGATGGTGAGAGCTCCACCGATGAGAACGGCGCCGAGAAGAGGAGCGTAGGTGACAATGAGCTTCCACATGGAGGGATGGTAGTTGGAGAAGACCTTGAGCTTGGCGTTGAGGTAAAGGTAGAGGTAGACGAAGCCAGCAAAGGCAGCAGTGGTGTGACCACTGGGCATTGACTCAAGAGCATCGTTGATCTCGCTTTTGTCGCCAGTGCAAATATCGGGAGTGTAGTAAAGCTGAAGATATCCCTTGTTGTTGTATCCTCCCATGGTGCGAGCGCGAGCCATGTCAGGCTTGCAGACCTCAAGGAAATGAGGTCGGAATCCACCGATGAGCCACTTGACGAAGACCTGGAAGACGGCGGCGGTGATGAGGGAGTAGAGAAGACCGATAACAGCGTTGTTTACATCCCAGAATGAGCGGATGCGGATCTGCATCACCAGGAAGACGAAGATTGGAACGAGAGCAGCCAACAAGGCAGCGGCCCAGATGGGAACGATCTCGCCTCGGAGAGGATATCCGTACTCGGGCCAGACAATCTCACCATCGGAAAAGGTAACGGGGAACGATCGAGCGGGTGCAGGCTTAGCAAAGTAGACCTAAAAGATTTGTTAGGCGAGTAATTGAGTTGGAAGCGATCAAGACTTACACCAAGACCGATAGCGCCCATACAGGCCATGGTGACGATGTCAAGCCATGTGCCCTTGAGCCACTGTCCAAAAGTAGGGCGTCGCGACATGGGGAGAGGGTCGTGAACCGCCTTCTGGTGGTGACGGGTCTTTGTACCAGGCGAAGCCCGGTGAGGGGACTTTTCTCGACGGAAGAAAGGCATGTTGGCGATTTGGCGATGCTAGATAATGGTGTTGAAGGAAAAGCCGACCACGGATTGAGTGGCTCTGCACCCAAAATTAGTAGGTACTGAAAGAACTTTGCTGGCTCTTGTCCTGCCGTTCACAAAACAATTGAGGCTGCTTGCCCTTCTATAAATCCACGGAGAGGGACAGTGACACGCGACATCGCGATTCATGCTGTTGACGTCACTAACGTCATTCAAGCGTTTCACGCCAGCACCAAAAACACAGCAACAGCGATGCCCTGTAGGCCCTGTAGGCACCTGTCACAGCATGCAAATTCATTTCGCTACGTAAAGCCACAATCGACGTCATTGCTCAAAATCCTCTTTTTCCAGGAAAAGTGAGCCTTGGACGGCAGACTCATGCCGAGCGGGCTTGCAGGCGGCAGTTTCGTGCCGGACAACCAATCATAGCCTTGGCAGTTAGACAAGGGATGTGTCTTGGCTCGGGACAAGTGTGGCTTGATTTCGACGATCTGTGTTTAACACGGGAATGAGCATCGATCGATGCTTGGCCAAGGCTCTTGAAACCTGCTAATTTGTGCTGATGATTCAGTGTTTAGCTCATAGTTGTACCGGAGCGCAAGTCCGTGATGGTCTGTCTGGGCAAAGATTACAGAGTTTCATTGATGAGCAGGTCAACTGATGTCAGCGGGTAACCTTTGCCCTGAGGTTATGCTGCACTAAAGCATTAACTCTAAGATGTTAAAATATCCATAATTCAGTTAAACTTTAGAGCTGCAAATAACCTTGAAGCTCAAACAGTCGAGATGCTAAGTTAGGGGATGGTGGCTGATGCTGTGGCTGACGCATGTCAGATCTCATTAGTCCAACCAACTACGAAGCTGTCCCAAAAACAAGATTTCAGCAATCGCTCAAGCAGTCCTCGTCGTATTTTCTGCCAAGTCGGGATCGATTGAATGACAAGAACATCTTAAACAAGTCGGCGATTTCCTACGTAGCAAGTAAAGATGTGATCGAGTTCAAGCCATATTTCGGAAGCTTATGCGAAAATCATTCTTGGTGTTGGAGTGGACAAGGGCTGAAGTCTCGGCATACGACAAGAGCCCCATCACAGCACCACAAAAATACCGAGCACTAGACGAATCACGAGTTGGCCGGTTGCGACCTTCTCGATTTTGACACAATGATGCAATAGTTGACGCGCGTCGGAATCCTTTCGCGAGTTCGAGATAACAAGAACAAGATCTGTCAAGAAAAGTCTGAAGTGCAACTTGATGTTGGAACAGGAGGGACGTTCGCATATCAGACAGTCAGATATTCAACTCATACATGAAGTAATATTCATTGAGAAATAAAATAGAATACATGGTAAGGCAAACTACATGCTGTTACTTTCAATCAACAATCCATATTACTCCCCATTACCCCCTTCTTCACGCTTTGCTTGCCAACATTCTTCGTGAATCATCGCAATGCGACATTCGTATCACCAACGACCAGGTAAATCAAAACCCTTAAGGCTTCTTGCACTGCCCAGCCTGGATATTGGCAGGGTTCTCGCAAGTGTTGCACTTGATGACATTGCCAGCTCCCTTGCTCAAGTTCAGGATGTCGTTGTCGTTGTTCTTCAGGGTGTTTCGAATGACAATGTTATGGCTAGCCTTGGGAGCTTTAAGGCCGAGGTTAATGCATGAAAGAGAAATGGGCTGTTCGGGAGTAGCAACACAAGTATCGTCGTAGATGAGGATGCCGACTCCTGCGCCGACTCCTCCAGTGCCACTACCACGCTGTCCCTCAATGGTATTGTCGCGAACAAGAGTTCCGACAGCGCTGCCTAGAATGATACCAGAAGAAGTCTTGCCGCACAGAGCAGGAGTTGGGCCAACGTAGTTGTGCACGATCTTGGCATCCTTCACACCAGGGTCGACAAAGATACCGATGCAGTTGTCATGGAGGGTGTTGTACGCAACAAATGCTCCGTTGGTCTGGACGCAGACACCAATTGCGTGCGCAGAGATGTCGTTCTTCACAGTCTGCACGTCAGACAGGTTGTCCTGGCAGATACCGATGAAGCCGCCAGCAGTGGTAGTGATGACGTTCTCGCGGAAGACAGTGTTGACGGAACCAAGGGTGAGAGCACCATAAGCAGGAGCATCAGTGAGTTTGTTCTTGGTGATGCGGGTGTTCTTAGCGCCGATGATGGCGATATTGATGCCAGAGAACCCACTGACGCTGAAGCCAGTAACCGAAACTCCCTTAACGGGTCTCTTGACAGAAGTGACTCTCTTGTGCTCAGTCTTGTACTCAGTTGTCTGGACCTTGTAGCCAGTGATGCAGATACCAGCCTGGAGCTCATTCTTCTTCTCATCCTGAGTAAGACCAGTGCATGCATTGCGCTTGTACTTATTGGGCTTGACGAGGCGGACATTGCCACGGCCTTCAAGCTGAATGCCATCCTTGTCAATGACGAGTTGCTCAGGGTATTCACCAGCCTCAACGATGATGCGATCACCGGGAGAGGCCTTCTTGATGGCGTCTTGGATCTTCTTGCCGGACTTGACGTAGATAGTGCGACCGTAGCCGTAGTAATTCTTGGAGTCGGATGGAGAAGAGTATTTGTACTTGTCAGGGATAGCGCAGCAGTGCTGGTCCTTCCAGTTGCATTTTCCGGTTCGACCTGCAACAGTCAGTAACAGTGTTAGAGGGTTCAGATGATGTACTGACGCATAAGACCACCAGAGGTGTCATGCTCTGTGAAGGGCGAGGCAGCGGCAAGGCCAATGAGGCCTGAAAAGGTGAGGCTAAACTTCATGATGTGTAGTAAACGATTTTCTTAGTTTGCGAACTTGAATATGTGTCTGAGATCTGTGGCATCGCCAGACCTTATATACCATCGGCACCCAACTTCAAGATGATCAAGCCATCGGTCCCGAGAAAAGGGATCAAGGCTGAGGTCTCGCCCTCAGATGCAGCCATTCAAGCTAGTGTTCGCTTGCTTCTACCTGAAACGGCAAGAGCGATAGTTAAGGTGACAGCAGGACGCAAAGACGGCGTCGAACAGTGCTCAAGCCACTTTGATATGGTGTAGGGGGTGAGGCGCTGATAGGTGCTTACTGCAGGAGGGAATGATTTAACGTTGACGAGAAGGCGTCGCTATTGACCCTCTTTTGAAAGAAGAAAACAACATCAAATCATCGTCATCAACGTGTTTTTCTGCATTTAAGAGTCTAGATGCTCCAGGTTGAGCAGGGATGATACGACTTCTGCAATGTAGCTACGTTGAGGGATCAAAGCGGCCGCCTTTCAAAAGAGAAACAGGAAATTCCCAATGCTTACAACAGTTTTGAACGCAAGGACAACAAATTTCAGTATTGATCTGTGCGAGCATGCCACCCAAATGAACCCCTCAGTCCTGCTCATCAACATCACAACGGCCAAGCACGCCACAGCGTCCCTTCAATACACCACTCTTGCAGCCACGAAGATCCGGCATCGCGAGGACCCGAAGACTTTATTGAGGGGAAAGGGCAAACCGGAATATGCCGTTTTGTGGCTTCACCTTGTGCCTGAAGTAGGGCGCCAACTATGAAACTATAATTCAGCCGCAAGGGCTCGATCCCCTTGGACCAAACGGTCTGACAGGGGTAGTGCATTAATCTCCTTTCTAAAACGGAGATCAACCAGCAGATGTTGAGATCGATAGTACCGTAGATCCGGGACTATTACCCCATACTTTTGTATCATGGTGCATCCTCTCTGTAAACTTGTTTCTCTAACCCTCCTGGACACTTTCTACCTTGTCTACGAGCACCATCTTGGAGAATGCTTAGGCGTGTTAATTTAAGACCATCCACAGGGCTGAAGAAGCCCCATTAAGCTGAAAACTAGTGGCATCCCCGACAAGCTTATCCTGCTTTGAGTTGGCTCCCCACGACGTGGACGAACCCGAGGCCCTGGAAATGAAGCTGGTGGCTTGGGCTGGATCGCCAAGTTTGATTCTGGGCCTTTTCAGCCCAGCGATCATCGATTGCCAAGACCACGTTCCTGCGCTACTGGACTCTGGAGTCAATGTGAAGGAGACCTATTGAGGGGTCGTGGGACCAACTGCTGGCTCGCAGCGACAGCTCTTTTGCCTCCTCTGTTGGGTTGCTTTTTGCTCTCCTTCTTTGGACAGCCTTGGGCATCTATTGTATGGTCAGTGTCCTTGCTCATGCTGTCGCTGGTCTTGGTGGATTCTGCTGCGTGTCTGTTACGACTGTCTGTCTGTCTGTCGGCGAATTTGTTAGTCGATCACGGTAAAGCCGCAAGTATGTTTGCCCGACCAGTCAAGACCCACGAAGTAACGGTAACACTAACCTAGTCACCAACGCCAATCACTTTTCAAGCTTCATATTCGGGTTCCGACCTACAATCTTCCCCGCACTTGTGAAGATGACGATGCAGTCTCTAGATCTCCTCATAGCTCTCATCATATCGTGAACAAACCACCAATACATCACCACTTTATATTCAAATATCCTGTCATCATAGCCACCACTGCTACTTCTCTGAGCTCCCATGGAGTTGAACTGGCTGTTCCCGCTCCCGTTGCAATCAACGCAAGCCCACTCTTGGACACTTCGGTGCGGGCACTTATCTCCAGTTCTGCCATCTTCTCCTTTGAGCCCCATGTAAAAGCACCCTTTGATGCAATTCGGCGTCTGTTTAATCATCTTCAAGCCAATCCTGAGAATGCATCATCTCTCAATGCCGCGTATCCCAAACGTGGCATCTTCAAGACAGCTGCGATGAACAATGCCACTTCTGATCAGAAGTTCACCATTGATCTGTCGCCGGCTCGTAACGGGCGCATTCCGAAGGCCTTGCGCGAGAAACTGGCCGGGGACGGATTTAACGAGGTCCTGGACTTCTTTGAAGGGGTCAACAGCACCTACGTCGCCCAGATTATGTCCATCATGCATGGACTTATCGGCGCTGATCTGGATCAAGTCCATAAGACTGGCAACCTCAACTACCGTCTGTGCGACTACAGCACGGATACAGCCGACCCAACCAGTGACAACGGATGCGGCGCCCATACAGACTATGGCACCTTTACCATCATCTTCCAAGACGGAACATCAGGGCTCGAGATTGAAGACGCCGAGCAGCCTGGTCTTTGGGTACCTGTTCCCGGCGATGCAACGGTTGTCCTCGCTGGTTGGTGCGCTGTAATCCTCGGTGGAGGCAACATCCGAGCAACCCGTCATCGAGTCAGAAGAACTCCTGGTGTTCGAAGACTCAGTGCTATTCTCTTTGTTGCCCCAGATGTTGAGGCCACTCTACGACCTCTCGAAGGTGTCAAGATTGTCCGTCCATTCACTAAGAAGGTCATGGATGGGCAATTGGATGTTGGAGGGTTCAAAGAGGTCATGGGCAAGAAGTGGAGACGTCGCGAGGGCAATGAGAAGTCTGATGACGGGGATGACGGGGATGACACGGAAACACAGGACAGTGAGATTGAAAGATTCATCTGGGCCTGACTGAATAAGTATGAGCTCCGGAGAGTTTGATTGGATCGCGAGTATCATTTACTCCGATCAAGCGACCTCACGGGAAGACCGAGATGGCCGCATTCCTACATAGAGCTTACAAGGATAACAAAGCCGAACAATTTCTTGATAATGTGGAATTTCACAATTCGAATTGCATAACATAGGTTGACCGTTTTATGTCTTCTCCGTTGGGTAGTATCAATGCAAATCTCTAGCTCTGATAGGTTAGTCCCCGAGCGGTTCCTGGTTCTAGTCGACGTCGAACCGGCTTCTCCTCACCAACATCCTCACGTGTCAAACATCTGCCTCGGCATTCACATATTCAACTTCCTCAATCGGTATAAACAAATTCCCTCAAATCTGACAGATCAATTGCTCTCGTTCTAACCTGGTATTACTTGACAACTCATGGTAAAATTAAAATTTCTGCGAAAATGGCCTCCCAAGAAAGGTAATTATGTCGTCGCGCGTCTATCACTCATTTCATTACTCGTCCCTCATTTCCCAGTTAACCTCGTAGTTTGCTGTACTTGCTTATAGCCCTTGCAAAACTGTCGTCGATGCCTTGTACCAGTGCTTTTGCGTTTCCTTGGAGGTCTTTGGGGACCTTGGATATGACTGCTTCCGAAAAGTCCTGGCTGAGGGCGCGCTGTAGGTTGAGGTTGAGGAGGATGACGGGGCTGACTTGTAGTCTGTCAAAGTTGGGTTTGGCGGCAATGATGGTGTTGATGGTGAGCTCGACGTCGGCGCTGAGCTCAGATGTAGCCTTTGCGACTTGGAGGGTTTCCTCGAGAGATAGAGGCTCAGACTCGCGAGCGATCACAAAGCCCTTGTGGATCTCGGTGAGGAGCAGTGTTGACTTTGTAGTAATTGGCAGAGCACCGAGGAGGGTCTGCGGCCACGTCGCTACAGTCTTGTTGAGAGCAAGCGTGGCATTGGAGATGTTATCAATGGCTGTCGAGATAGAATCTCCAGATGCGAAGGCAGAGCCAGCGAGGGCAATCAAGGGGAGAAGGCTGAGACGCATATTGTCTGAGAGCTTGATGCAACGAGTAATCGATTGGTCAATTGAACTGCAAGATCTGCCAAGGAGAAACTCTTCGTGTCTCAAGAGCTACCCCGTCCTTAAGTACTGTCCATACCGACACTTCACATGCAAGTCTGTCTAGCTTTTCTCTTGCTGTGCCTTTCGGAAGGCTGCGATGGTGGCCTCGTGTAATCCCAACCTGTATCCCCGCATCTATCCTCAAAGAGGAACTCAGCCCCGTGTTGTCGACGACCAACGTTTATGAGCCCATATCCCCATGGGGTAATCTCTTGGTAGTTCGCGGGCTTTTTGACTAAGTGGCTGATCTTAACTTGGCAATCTACGATATTATGTGGGGAGAAATGTCAGCGTTGCAAGGATTGCGGCATCTTTGGCCGCGGCTGTCACGGTGAAAAGCATGCGACGGCATTGCATGTGTGCGCATTAGGGCTGTGACGAAAACTGAACTGAGGGATTATGACAACTAATGTGACGAAATGGGTTGGTTACATTGGCTGAAGGATTCGCTGGAGCAAGGGTTCAGCGGCGATGTTGCTCAACCAACTTCTGCAGCCATGGGAACTTGGGCCCGATGAAGCAATTGCCCGCGAAATTAAGCAATTGATTAAGTTGAATGTGGTGTTGCATCCCGATGGTGTGCTTCTTGATCATGCGTGACAGAAGACGGGTTCTATACCGCGTTGCTTATAACTTGATGGTTGACTTATGCGTATTATGCAGGGACTACCTGTGACTGACCCAGACTCTGTCTGCGTCTCTCAGCTGACACTAAATAGTCTCTCATGTTCTGTGAGGGGAAGTGCTAGAGGTGAGTTAACTTTGTTCCTTTGAAGATCAGGACTAGCAAGAAAGTGATCTCAACTTTCAAAAGACTAACGGTCAGAACACGATGGACACATTAACAGCCAGTTGACACTTTGAAGCTCTCCAGGTTTTCGTGCTGAGTTAGACAGCTAGGTCTAAATTAAGATTTTTGGTGGTATCCATAGTGATTCTCTTTTATGCAAGATGGAGATCTTCCGTTGCATCTTGTGGCACAGAACATGTGCCTTCCGTATTGGGGACGTCACAACTTGTGCCTCTCTTATCTAGCTGTGACCTTCAATATCAGACTGCTCTTGAATGTCTTTGTTGTAAACTTTATAAAAGCATATTCTGAGAAGCTTGATAATATTCAGTATGCTGTCAATGGGTAATGAGAGGGTACAAAAAATAATGTAGAGGAACTTTCTCTTGAGTCTTGACTGACCCAGTAAGTCCAGTCAACTTAAATGATGCACAATCAATCTGAAAACCTAGAGGATTGATCATCCGTAAGACGAAGGCAAGCACGTCGACCAGAAGCCAGCCACTTCGGTGAGTTTCCGTAATCATGATTAAATTGCATGTGAGCCGAAGGATCGACCTGCATATCCAGCTGTTGGTTCCCAATGCCGATGCTGTTGGTTGTCCTCAGGGAGCAAGAAAAAGCCTAAGTTTAGGATAATTTTGTTAAGTTTATTTAAAATTATCCTAAACTTGGGCTAAGTTACTTCAGTTTTTTTATCATTTGGGATCAAGGTCTTGAGTTTTCTTTCCTCCCCTAGGTTGTCTATCAAGCCAAGCAAGCCAATGCGTTAGTGGCAGGATTCTATAGGATATTAAGCTATTTACATTAAAAATAAATACACCTGCAGGCTGAAGGTTCATCTTACAAGCTTCGAGTATTGTTTATGTGATTTGAAGTTAGTTCTCCCCCGTATACAAGCTGATGCAGCCGTTATAGCTTCAAGGGCAGTCAATTCAGTAAACAATGCATGTCGTCTTTATATCAATTTTAAATTAAATGCTGATATGAATTCAACAACATGCTGTTGTTTAACTTAGATTGCTTCCCACCAGCACACTCTTACTTATAACAACTGAATAACTACAAGATAGCAAATCAAGGCTCGTTATCTTAGTAAAGAAATAACACTAAACGTTTCTACTTTATCAAATTCTGGGTTGATGCGCTATCTCAAAACTCAAGTTTATCTTTATACTGCATTAAACTATCCTTGCATACAGCGTGAAGTTGTTGGCTTGTTTCTGTGAGGAGAGTTTACTGTGAAGTGCAGACCACTTAACTTATGGTCTCTAGCTTACTTAATGCTAAAAACATGCCAAACATGGCATATCAACGAAATCCTAAGTCTAAGTCGTTTATAAAGATACTGTCATCTCTAGGTAGCACTTCATAATTACATAAATAGCATCTATAAGCAGACGTGGTGTAGTCTTTATCGTAAAAGATGGCTCAGTCGCCAGATAAGATAAGATACTACGGAAGGCCAAATCAACA
>JAAQPG010000894.1:0-23862 GCA_013186905.1 Fusarium udum | reverse complement strand
AATCTACGCTTTGTATAACATTTGGACATAAGTCCCATTTTGAGAACATAGGGGCATATATTACATTTCGCTCGTGTCTTGTATTACCAAAGGCGCCTTCCATTCGCCAGTCCGAAATCATATATCAAAGCATCAAAAAGTCATTCTTGTTCAAATACACGCCTTCTAGTAGGCAACGACACCATCGGCGTCTTCCAGCCACAGTGTCGCCAGGTCCTTTGCCAATCCTAATCGAAGCTTTCGAAGAACGTCTTCGCCCTTGCTTGTTGCAAGCCAGCCCTTCCTCCAGTCCCATCCTCTGTTAACCTTTGTTCCTGCCGAGATCGACTTGTGCAGATGATTCACCAACACGGAGCTTCCGGTCATCATGAAGCTTCCTCCTAGAGAGGCTGTTGATTTGGCCATTAGATCTTGTGGTGTAGAGCCCTTCAGTCCCTGGGCAGATGCCAATACAAGATTGAAGAAGTCGTCGCACGCTGAATAGACTCGATCACCAACTGTTTGTACATCCTCGATGGCTTTGAGCAGAACATCGATCTGAGGGAGTGTGACGATGGCTGGGGATTGATTAATAAAGACAGTGGCCTCTCCCAGCAGGGCCAGAAGAAAGTCCTCACTGACTACTGCATCCCGCGTTTCGTCGTAAAGTCCACCACGAATGTTGTCGTCGGAACTAGAAATAACAGCAACTAATGCAGATGCCGCTTGCTTTTTCAATTTGAGGGCCTTTGTAGGTGAGATATTCTCCAAGTCCTCAGCATCACGGAGCTCGTAAAACTTGCGTAATGTGGCGTAACCGCTGAGCATTCGGCCAAGGAGTTGAGCAGCTTCAAGATCCTGCTTGGCCCGTTTCTCAAGGGTCTCGGTTCGCTTTCGTAATAGATCCTTGAGATCCTGGTCTAGATCCTTCTCTGAGGGGTAGACTGTGGACTGGACAAGCGAGTAGGACATTAGTAGATTCAGCACCTCCCGGACCTTGTCTGAGCGATGGGAGAGTGCATAGTACCAGAGAGCCTCGCCGTAGCGATGAGACTCCTTGGAAAGGATCTCTGCAAATGTCTGTTTCGGGTCAGTTTGGTTCAGCATTAGACTCAAAATTACTAACCTCTGCGGTTTCCTCGGCGTAATTAATCATGCCGAGGTCATTCAGTATTGTCCAAATTTTGTCCACCGTCCGACCTGAGTCCTCATTCAACGTAGCAAGGAGATCTCGAAGGAGTTCGCCCACTGTCTCCTCTGATCTCTCGGGCGAATCCATCCGGCCCAATACCTGTATGGCCATTTCCCACCCGTCACGCTCTGGTGACAGTTGCTCTATACCTGCCAGTTCCCTAGCGTACAGGACAAGAGTTGTGTCTTTGATACCATCCAGTTCATCAGGTCCTGGTTGAGTCACGCCGAGTAGCGCAAGATCGTCCATATCGAGACTGTCAGTAGGAAACAGGTTGGGTCCGGTAGGAGCGGGGAGCCATTCGCCTAGAGATGCGACTTCTGCCACAGTACATGCCAGTGGCAATGACCATATCCTCAGGAATCCCAACACGGCGTTAACGTTTCCTTCGAAAGCGGAGGCTACGGCAACTTCGACGGGGTTTATAACATTAGGGTTAAGATCTGACTGGACAACCATGTGAAAAGCAGTTGCCAGTCGATCGAAGTAGTCTTCGGAGCCAGCGAAGCGAGATGATGCCCGCAGTAACTGCGATTGTGAAAGTCTCAGGGCCTTATGGCGTTGATTCCCATCATCCCACCACCCAAAAAGGCCTATCGTTGCTTCACACCAATCCTGGGCGACTTCCAAAATAGCCTCATGGTTACCAAGAATGATACCATACACGGTTTGCAAGTGCTCGTAGATATCCCAAGGTATTTGACTTGAGGCCTTCCGAGCCATTGTGGATAGCGATTGTTGTTGGGGGGCAAACTCGTCGTCCATCAAATCCTGGATATCCTGTTCCCTTCCTTCGGCGAAGAGGGTCATTCGGTTCAGAGATCCGCGAGCCTGGATTCGGAAGAGAGTCCAGTTGCTATTCCAGATGTCCCACTCGGATCTTGTACCTGGGCACTGGTCCAGGACTTCGCTAGTAGCAGCGGCAAAGCGTCTGACATTCTCAAGAGCTTTGCCCGTGTACGCATAGTCACTTCTAGGTCCTCGGCGAACATTCTGCCAGCCAGCTTCTTTTAGGAGATGGGATGCGCTGCCAACATCTCCTCGTAGCAAGGAGCATCGGACAGTCACCCAGAATAGAGGATGGCATGCAGGGCTTGGTATGTGGCGGCTGACCTCACGCACCTGATCAGGGTACAGGTTGTGATTTTCATGCATCCAGTCGAACAGGATTTCGGGCAGCGGTGGTGTCTTCTCCTCGTCGGTATTGGTGCCGAAGCGAGTGTGGTGCATTCGAAGTATTAGTTGTGCGACATAGGCGGCCTTCTCAAATGGGTCACTGTTGAGACCAGGACCGATGGTTGCAAAATCTTCTCCTTCTGGTTGTGGCAGTCCATTCATAGTCTTCTTCCATAGTTCAATCAGGCGGAATGTGATGTTAGACAAAGAATTGTCCATCTTCTCAACGTCATCCTCAGGTCCAACTCCCTCTTCGTATAGCCTACATACGAGCTCTTCGGTTTCGAGGATCATGTCTGCGGGTTCGATAATTTGTGCATGTTCGTGCTGACTGTAAAGATTTTTGGCGATCGATGCAAAATGGAACCCCTCCTGGCGCCCTGACATGCCAAGATGGGCTGATGTTTGTCTGAAAATGCTTTCCGCTTCTTGGCGCACTCGTTTTGTCGCGGCTGGTGTGTTGAGCATCATGAGATCGGATTCATCGCCAATCATAGGCTGGCCATAGGGTCGATCGTCGTGTCTCATGTTCAAGAACATGTCGGGTTCTTCGGATTCTTCGCGCTCGAGAACATGGTCGTCTTCACCATAGCTTTCTCTCTCATCTTCTTCACCGGCAATGTCTTGGTCGATGTAGCGTTCGATCTCGGCGTCAACTTCGTCATCCTCGAGGCGTTGGTCTGGAGCAGCAGACATGCGAAAAAGATTACCTCGTGGGGGTGGGAGCTCCACATCTCCCTCGGCATCTTGATCTTCCTCTAGATCCTCATCTTCCTCGTCCGCCGCGCTGAATTGGCGGCTCAATCCTGAAGGCTGTCGTCCTCTAATGGATCGACCAAGCGGGTTGCTTGAGGCGCCTGTGCGACCAAAAAGATTTCTTCCAGATGATGAGTTGTTGGACACGCCAAAGCTTAGAGGCTTTGTATCAGTCATTCCACGCATGAAAGAGCTTCCCATGTATGAATCAGATGGGGCACCCGCTGGTGTAAAGGAAGCGGCTGAAGATGGAGGTGGTCCAGCTGGAGTCGTTGAAGGGTTATCGGCAAGAAACGAAAAACCTGTGCCGCGGCCACTCTTGTCTGGCGTCGATGGCGCTGGGCTTGCTGGAGGACTAGAGTCCGGAACAATGAAGCGAGATGCCATTATTTTATGCTAGACAGAACTCCTCTGCCTTCGAATTTGGCCAGGCCTTATCGGCGCGTGAATTAATCTGGGTTTGTCGCTCCCTTACGTTGGCTTGCGCTGTTTTCGCATGCGATGATCGTATTTAGTGATGGAATGGATATAAATTGTTCAAGCGGTGTTGAGTTGCAAGCTCCTGTTTGCTTGAGCTGAACGCGCTTGGGATATTTTTTGGAGCTATCGCGATGGGTAACGCTAGCCGTTGTTTATCCGACACGACCCCTGCACATGACATCGGATGGGCTTTCTCTAATACGTAACTCAACCAAGCCAATAGTTATCCTCCAGCAAAATGTGAAAGCTGGTCAGTCATGTTTGTTTCATTGAAGGTTGACTTTCCTGCTCCTTTGTCGCATGTCTGTAGGACTTGTTGGACTTCGAAATCTGTGCCCACAAAGGCTGCAGTACTGGAGCTTGTGCAAATTAAGAGGAAATCATTAAGCCTAAATCGAGACAAAATACGAATACTCGATCACATTTCGAACTGTGCTTTTCCTTTGTATGACGAGTGATAAAGAAAGCGGAATGTAAAGAGAGAGCTTCACTGAAGGTGGGGCCAGTTTGTTTGATTGAAGTTTTGGAAGGGTCTGAATTGCTTCTTTCCAAATTCTGAAATGTAGTGCTCTCTTATCTTCATCTTCCCGAGCGCTCGGAACCAAGACCGCTTTAACCTTTTGGCAAAGATCACGTCAAGTGGGCACGGCGTCAAACGGAAGGTCTTCCGACCCCGTGAAGCCACAAAGAGCTCTCATCCTGACTCACAGGTGCGGCTTCTCTCCCTAACCGTCGGCCAGGTCGGTCTCATCTGCCGAGAGAGTATTCCGTCTTTGGGGCAGTCTGGCTATCTCTGCCAATGCCATCTCAGCGCTTGACACCAATGGCGCAGTACCTTGGCATACTCTGCCAATGTCCCCGCACAATGCTCTCACGTAAGGAGAGTCAAATTGGGCGTCATACGCCCAATGAGCATTGATCTCATTGCCCGAAGCCGCGACTCTTTTCCTATCTCAGTGGATGTGGATTGGAGCTCCAATTGCGGGGTACGTTGTTGCCCACCGGAGTTGCTCGGTGATCGGGATCTGAGTGTGCGGACGGTTTTCCTACTGTTTCTACGTACATAAACAGATTCCCCTTGAAGATTCATCTACCCCTCAAATTGTTTGTCTGTCTTGTTATTCACTTCTTTCCTTCTCCATCGACAGTCAATTTCATCCTCATAACAAAGAAAAATGTCTACCGTGGGCAAGGTATGTGCCTTTTACAAGCTTTACTACCCCTCATCATGTCCAGTGCCCCCGCCCTGGACAAGAAACATCATGAAGACGTGTTGCTGATGCTATCACTAGACCATCACCTGTAAGGCCGCCGTCGCCTGGGAGGCCGGTAAGCCCCTGTCCATTGAGGACATTGAAGTTGCGCCTCCCAAGGCCAACGAGGTCCGTATCCAGGTCTACTACACTGGTGTTTGTCACACAGGTATGCTCTACCCACGTCATCGAGCTTTCGTAGCTTTGAGCCGTGAAAATCAGCTCAAGATTAATGTTTTAACGTGATTTTAGATGCCTACACTCTCTCCGGTAAGGACCCTGAGGGTGCTTTCCCCATTGTCCTCGGACACGAGGGCGCCGGTATCGTTGAGTCCGTTGGTGAGGGCGTCACCAACGTCAAGCCTGGTGACCACGTTGTTGCCCTTTAGTATGCATTTTCCGTGCCTTGATTAGTCTCGCAAAAGCTAACGTAGTCTCGAAACAGCACCCCCGAATGCAAGGAGTGCAAGTTCTGCAAGTCCGGAAAGACCAACCTCTGCGGCAAGATCCGAGCCACTCAGGGTAAGGGTCTGATGCCCGATGGTACCTCTCGGTTCAAGTGCAAGGGCAAGGATCTGCTTCACTTCATGGGCACCTCCACCTTCTCTCAGTACACCGTTGTCGCCGACATCTCCGTAGTCGCCATCGAGCACGATGCTCCTATGGACCGAACCTGTCTGCTTGGCTGCGGTATCACCACTGGATATGGTGCTGCTACCATTACAGCCAACGTTCAGGAGGGTGACAACGTGGCCGTCTTCGGTGCCGGATGTGTCGGTCTTTCAGTCGTCCAGGGTGCCGCTGCCCGTAAGGCTGGCAAGATCATTGTCGTTGATGTCAACCCCTCCAAGAAGGCCTGGGGTGACAAGTTCGGTGCTACTCACTTCGTGAACCCCACCGAGCTCGGTGACCAATCCATCCAAGACAAGCTCATTGAGATGACTGATGGTGGTTGTGACTACACCTTCGATTGCACTGGCAACGTTGGTGTCATGCGTGCTGCCCTCGAGGCTTGTCACAAGGGTTGGGGTGAGAGTATTGTCATTGGTGTTGCTGCCGCTGGTCAGGAAATCTCTACTCGACGTAAGTTTACTCCTAATAGCATTGGAATTCGAAGATACTAACTTTCGACAGCATTCCAACTTGTTACCGGCCGAGTGTGGCGAGGATGTGCATTCGGTGGTGTCAAGGGCCGCTCTCAGCTGAACGACCTTGTCGCCGACTACAAGAAGGGTGATCTCAAGGTCGACGAGTTCATCACCCACCGCAAGACTCTCGGGGAGATCAACAATGCCTTCGAGACTATGAAGCAGGGTGACTGCATCCGTGCCGTCGTCGATATGCAAAAGCTTGAGCCTAAGATTTAATGACCCAAAATGTAGTATAGGAATGATATCAAAATTTTATGTTAAATGGCAAACTGTTTCTCTCTGCACCGGGAGCCGCTCTTATTAAGTGCCAACTTTGAGGACCTTGATAGATATCTTATACAATGCCCTGTGCGACTGATACAGTGTTATATATGATGCGTACCTGTCACTCCACTACTGTTTGCGGCGTGGGAGGAACAATTCTGGTTGCTTTGAGCCTCCAGTCGGATTAGTATCTAAGAACCCGGGCGAGGGGCCTGTGGTCAACCTAGGCACCCACAAGGCAAGGTAACTGTGACCTGCCTCGTGTCACGTGCCATGCTGCACACCCCACTAAAGTAAACAATTGTATCGCTCCACTCCCTCTTGTTTATTTCATGCCTTTTCGCCAGACATTTTCTCCACTCCGTTCGTCTGTATCTAGGTATGTGATGCCATATCGGTACAAACAAAGTCAGCAATAGGAGCATGATGATCGCTCAAACACTGTGACCTTATACCCGTGTATCACATGGCCTTACGCCCCTTCGAAGCATGTTCAAAGGCCCCCCATCCTCTCTGATGCGGATCGCTGGAAAGACTCGACACACGCCTCATGAATTATCGCAAGGTATTTCCTCCTGTCATTACGATCAATCTCTTGTACTAATATTACACAATAGCTCAATGAGTCAATGATCACAATTGTGTTCGAGTTTGTGGGCTCGAATCACGCGTGTTCTTACGCGTCTAGTGATGGTCACATCAGTCGCCTCAGAGATTCCATATGGCATATCTTCCATGTTCACCAAGATACTGTTGAGGACAATGTCACACGAAATAACAACTGTCATGACCTGATCAACTAGAATTCGGCCATAGCGCAATGCAAGACCTTGTCGTCAGACTTGCTTCCTGGTCGTCTCCTGTACGCCTTTTCACGCGTCTCGCTGTGGTCAAACCAATAGTCTTGGAGAACCATACGCTTACCCTTTCTATGTTCAGCAAAACCCTGTCGAAGAAGACATCACGGGAAACAACGGTGGCTAGTACCTAGTCAACTATGATCTGGTCATAGCAGAAGTCATGGCTTTGTCGCTAGTCTTGCTTCCCAGACGCGTGTTACGTGTCTTCTCTCGCGCCTCGTCGTATATGAATCAGCTGTCCGCTATCGCAAGTTCATCTTGCAGCTCATTTGCACCTTCATCGAATACATCTTCCTACTCGATATTGATGTCAGTGCAACGGCAGCCGCCTCAAGTCGACCTGTCTTGCCACTGTCTCCAAGCAGGATCGCCCGATAACATTGCTCTTCACCACTTCCAGTCTAGTCATTTCTCAGCCTAGTCACACCTTGTCATCACACCACAAACCAAGAAACATTGAGGCATAAAGTCACTATGGAGGGCCAACTGAGAACTGACCGTGGACTTTTTCAGTCAGCCACGACTTATTCTTAGTCTAGTCAGCACGAGCATGCCGTATGGGTTTGACTTCCTCTGTCCTTTTCACACCAGACAATTCCTGACCACGAGCATTTGTCATTACGAAGACTCCATCTTTCAATAGCAACACCGGGCTACTAGGATTGTGCTTGATGTTGTCGATATTTCATCTCGGAAATGTATTCATCGTCAGCTTATTTTTCAGCAGTGACATGGCCGCGACGTATCCCCTCAATCCTGTATCTTGGTTTCTCCTCCCTCTTGTCATCTCTTCTTCTGCAAAACCCTAAGCCAGTCAGAGCACTGCTCTGGTAATTGCCACTCGTCTTGGACGAGTAAAAGACAGGGCCTAAGGAACTGGTCCCCTCCGGCGCGCAACAAGCGCACCGCATTCGTGCTGGCATCGAATGCGGAGCTTTTTTTTTAAATTCTCTAACTCCGTACCTTTACCCCATCAATCCTTATACCCGCCCAGCAAAGAAGAGATGACAAGACAGTCCAGGAACTTTATACCACCCATACATACTACTCGCAGTCTGCCCAGCACTTTCCTTCCCACGCTCCTTCCCACAACCGCGACTGTGTATACAAGTCATCCAAGGAAGGAACAATGTGTGTCTGACATGCCTTCCCATGACTTCAACTACGCGTACAACTCTTCTAAAGAAGCAATGACGCACCCGATGTACCTTCCCATAGCCCCGACTGCGTATCGGTAGTCCAAGGAAGGGACGACATGCAACCATGTCAGAGTCTGACGATGTCCCAAACTGTTCTTGGACTCAAGCAAGACATCAACAGTCCAATTCAAAATGTCTTCAAGTCCTGGGCGTTCAGCTCTGCGGGATATCTCCAATATCCTGCCTCGCGCAAAGACAAAGCGCAAGCGTATGGCCAGACAGATCATTGACGATGATACTGATTCTGACAATACCCCCGCCCCTGTCCACCTTCCCACCAAACCATTGCCCTCTGACGCCACTTGTTCAGACACTGACTCTGATACTCCCCTTGTCCCAAGAATCAGGAAGAAGCGAATTGCCAATCAACATTCAAACCCAAAACACTCAGTCGATGATGCCGTTCGTTCCCTTGAGGATGATGGAACTTGGAGTCCCCCTCAAGCCCAAAATTATTCCTTCAATTCTGACACTGATGGGGAAGGCAGTGTCATAATTCATGTATACGAAGTCGTCGATCTTGCTGAAGGGATACAAGGTACTAGGGGGCTTAGAGACGAAGACGACTCGGAAGATGATGACAACCCAGAAAAGGAGGTCACTAATGGTACTGCAAGACACTGGGTAACTCGGCTCCTAGCTATCACACAAGAACCACCCAACAATATCGCCCCTTACCTCATGCCAGGTGTCTCGCTGCCTGTCGTTCAAGCCAACCAGCGGCTCTTTCAGTCTACGGTTACATCTATGGTGGAAAGAGCGCAGAAATATGCTATGACACAGGAGCTATCTGTTATTCGAGTAAAGGACTTCAAAGAGCGTGCCCTTTCTGTTGGGTTCTGGAACTTATTCAAACGCCTCCAAGTGGCAGAAATGACAAAACCCTTTTTCGGATCGATGGCACCCGAAGTTATGTCTCTACTAGGCCGCAAAGACCTTCAGCCAGCTGACCTCTTGGATCTACCTCGAGTTGATGATCATTTTCGTCTTTGGGGTGTATATGTCAACATTGTCACTGACAAGTTCGGAAGAGTCCGTGGACTCTACATTGGGTCAAGCGTCGCATACAAAACATACATCGGGATCACAGGTCGCGTACGCGGCCACTTGGCCAATGCCATGAAACCATTCGATTCGCTATCCACGGCACAGAAATCTGAGCATTATCGTTTCCTCAGCCAACCTGGAATGTCTTCGAATTTCCGCACCCTCGCTCTTTTCAAAATCGAGGCTAATAACACCGCCCATACTGTCCTCGCCGAGGCCATTTTGATGTCCTTCCTGTCAACAGTCAAAGTGTCCTCAGAACAGCAAGTCTTTCTGGAAGTGTTGCGACAGGACCTCCCTGGTGTCCAAGACTTCTCGGCAATTGGTCTCAACCGTAGCATTCCGTTAGCTTATGGATACAGAGGCATGCCCGTATCTCATACACTACATCAAACCTGGCTGAAGGAGAACGACCTCGAAGACGTATGCATGAATTGTGGGAGACATGCACCTGACGACGATAAGGATTGGGGTGGATGGTTCTCTAAACGCCGCTGCCGAGCATGTCTGAGTTGGCGGAATGCACATGGACACGAAAAGCAACCTGGAGAATTTGTTAGTCTGACTGATCATCAACTATTCTGGGTCGACATGGGCCATCCAGATGTTTGTCAAAACCCTCTTTGCGGAGAACCACGCCGACCCGGCCGCAATGTCTTCAGGGGTTTTGGGCCCGAGTCACGATGTGTCGCATGTTACAAGCACAGGATCAAATATGGAGAGGAAGACCCCAGCCCGCACAGTGGAAAGCCTTTTGCAAAACATCAGGAATGGTTAGATCAAGGAAATCATGACGTCTATGGGACTTGTCGTGAACTACGACCAGACGAAAGCCATCTCCTAGGCTGGACTGGTTGGCTGGACGCTTCCAAATGCGCAAGGTGCACCAAGAACGCGCGCCCAACAAATGACGATGATGCTGCATGGGTTGAAGAACATGGCGACACTTGTGCTTTGTGCGGCGTTGATCGCATCTATACAAATCTTATACATGGACGAGCTGCTAACCGGAGATGCCTGTCTTGCTTCCAATATAAACAGAAGCATAAACACGACAAGCCACCAGCAGAAATCACATATGGTGATAAGTCCGTCCATGCACAATGGGTAGCCCAAGGCAATCGAGATGTTTGTTGCGAATGTGGTCGTGCCCGAACCAAGACAAATTTCTATGGCTGGAGAGATAAGGCCAAATGCAGGGCATGTTACAGAAGAGCTCTAAAGGCGGGCAACAGAGTACTTCGAAGGAATACAAAGAAGAAACAGAAGGGAGTCAGCGGCGGTTAAGTGGGTCTAATGGGCAACACCTGTAGCCTTGAGTGCAATTTTTTTGAGACTCCTTATTTCGTATGCATTTGCTATGAAAAATCAGAGTTTATAATAACTTGCCCCTGAGCCAGCAGGAGTACCAGTGTGATTGTTTATCTATCCACCACACCCCGCACCTCCACTCCAACCTGAACTCTTCACCAACGCAACACTACATGCATGGTAACTTCAACTTGTAGACTTGACAACTCATACTCTACGGCTTTGATAGTGATATTCTCGCAAAGGTAAGCAAGCCCCGTGTGCAACTTGCTAATTATGTTGACTGACAATCGCCGGCTGGCAGTATATCTACGCACGCGGCTCACGATGGCTGCCGCGGTTAACGTCGAGTCTGACGGCTCTATCAGAGATCTCTTCCAAGATCCTCCATTTAACCTTGAGAACGTTCGCTTCGATGTCTCTGGCCTTGCATCCCGAGATGACCTCGATGTTGAAACTCTTGAGACACTCTACAACCAACTGCTCCAGGAAATCTATGATCGGACTGGCGTCACTGCCCTCTACCCCCCTGGACAGTTTCCGGGCTGTCATGATGCTACTGTCAAGCTTCTCATGAAGAATCATGGTCTGATGGGGACAGAGTCTTTTACTAAGTTCACCGGCTACAGAACTCTCCAGAGACAGGCTAAATCCGTCGCTGGACAAGACCAAGAGCTCCCTGAAGACATCAAGAATCTCATCCCGTGCCCCTATGCCCCTGTTCTCTTGTCCTCTATTGCTCTGGTCATTTTTCGAAAGCCCCCTACAGGAAGTCCTAGCAATTCCGTCATTTCGATGTTCTGCACCAAAAAGGTCATTAAGTGGCTGAACCTCGCCATCCGTATCTATGAGACGAACCGATCCCACCTCATGTACATCTCGGTTGATGATGGCTACAACCTTGATGACGGGCGTCAGAGCCTACTTATTGAGCACGGAGACAAAAAATACCTTCGCGTCAAGAGCCACACTGTCGATGACTCAGTCTTCCAGCATGAGATTGACCAGTATTTTGACCCCGAATGGACAGGCTTCAGTGATCACGACAACCCCTCGGATAATGAAATGGATCTTGACAGCCAGCACGACACTTCCAATGAGTCGGTCCAGCCTGACTCTGATGACAAGTTGCAGAAGCTATATACAATGCTGCGTCGACATGAGCCTGTATTCCTCAAGTTTTCACAGGAGTCTCCTCAGATTTTGGTCAACTCTGCGTCTGCTGCTAGAGATCTCATGCAACTTACAATCCTAGTCAATAAGACTAATGGGATCATGGAAGCTGAGGCGAAACGACAGACAGAACATGACAAGAACATGATGACGATCTTGAAGGATGTGGATCATGCCTATCAAGACATACAAAACCGCATTGGAACTCTGCAGCAGCGCCTTACCGAGAGTGTCGCTGAGAATTTGACAAAGATCAATGCTTCTATGCAGGAGCGCCTTACCGAGACTGTCACTGGGATTTCCACTCAGGTCAATACTTCCATGCAGGAGCGCCTTACCGAGAGTGTCGCTGAGAATTTGACAAAGATCAATGCTTCTATGCAGGAGCGCCTTAATGAGACTGTCGCTGGGATCTCTACTCAGGTCAATACTTCTATGCAGGAGCGCCTTAATGAGACTGTCGCTGGGATCTCTACTCAAGTCAATGCTTCTATGCAGGAGCACCTTAATGAGACTGTCACTATGATTGCCACTCAGGTTAATACTTCTATGCAGAAGCGCCTTAATGAGACTATCGCTAAGATCTCTACTCAAGTCAATACTTCTATGCAGGAGCGCCTTGATAAGACTGTCACTGGGATTTCTACTCAGGTCAATGCTTCTATGCAGAATGGGGCGGAACTATACGAACAGGCAGTCCTCAGCGCCTTTGAAGAGTCTGACATTCTCAAGACCATCATTGAGAAAGCCGTCGCCGAATTGCAGCCACATGTCAATCGTCAAATTGTCAATGGCGACAATGCCTTGGATGAGGACATGCAGTAAGCCTGCTTCGCCACACTGATACCCCGTTGCCTTGGAAAATGGCAAGTCAGTTGAGATTTACGATATGTAAGTTGATGCAGCTGGTTATGATTGATTGTGTCACTAACTCATTAGCCAGGGACTAGGCGTATATTGACATGCAACTGCTTCGGGCATAAAGGACCTTGATATGGGAAGGACGGGCGGCGTATCTGGTGCCACGTTCATAAATAAACAGTTTTTGCTATGGGTTTATGGAGATAAGACGCTCTGAGAATATGTTTGCGGAGATCAGACACATCGAGAACGGGTTTGCGGAGATCAGACACGTCGAGAACGGGTTTGCGGAGATCAGACACATCGAGAACGGGTTTGCGGAGATCAGACACATCGAGAATGGGTTCAGTGGTATATTACCCAAGTGATATGGTTCATGCATAACTGCAACGGACTACTTTACTCTATGGGTATAGGCTTAAGATATTTTGGTAGAAACAACATTTGTTGCTTCAATCGTTCTTCCCAGTGATATTGTTGTCACACAAACCAGACCCCTAATAGCTCCCCTTGAACCTGCTGGTGGCCATGTAGGCCATGTATATCACGATGATTCATCTTCCGTGACGACTGCGAGATCACCAGTCCGAATGGTACAGTCAACTTATGACTGTGTGTTAATTCCAAAACCAACCTCAATTGCTCAAACCCTTGTAACCCACAAACGACCTTTCTTAATACCTAGACCTCAGCAGTTGTTAATGTCGAACACCTTTCCCTCTGCCACGTGAATCAAGATAGAAGTAACCACCCTGAAGTCTCTAGCGACATCCACCATCCAGTTAGACACCGCAATGCGCACAGCCTTTTCTCCCTTCCAGCTTGTGCCACTCACATACATCTGTCGGGTCCCATTGATCTTCTGGACTAGCTCATCGTTCAAAATGGAATTCTTAGCTCGGAAAAGAACAATCATGAAGATCTCATCCAAGTCAGCACCGTCGTCGGGGAGTAGCTCGTAGTGCTCCGAGTCCCTCAAGAACGCAGCGACTCGGCGGGATAAAGCAGTCATATTGGCCAGCAACTTTGCCATACCTGGCCGACCTTCACTGAGGAGAACAGCATATGCGGGAAGGGCACGGAACCGCCGTGAGTTCTCCAGGCCAATATTCAGGGGCGAGAGAATGGTGGACGCCCCTCCCGTGGAGAGGTATGCAGCATTGGGGTTGGTGAAGACGGATTGAAGGATAGCAGGTGATCGCGTGAGGAACATGCCGCAGTCATAGGGCTAATCAAGTTAGCGATTCAAGTCAATACCAGTCAAAGACAAGCCGAAATGATACGGGATACTCACGACATTGAGAAGCTTGTGCCCGTCAACTGTGATACTGTCCGCCAACTCGATGCCCTCAACACGATCACGAAGAATTTTGTAGTCGTCCTCTTCGGGAAGAGCGCGAGCAAAGATACCGAAGGCTGAAATGTTAGAATGAACGGCATCTTGCAAAAGGGTTGGTTCTTACCTCCATCGACATGAATCCAAGCTCCATACTTGTCCGCCAACTCCCTTACTTTACGCATCTCTTCAATCCCCGTTAAAGCATATCGCCCAGTGTTAACCTCCCCAGCGCTTAATGCAATAACACTTGCGGTGTCTGTCCTCTGAAGTTCTCTTTCCAAAGCCTCAAGATCCAGTCTCCATGGCTCATTATCGCTGAGTCTCAGCTCTTTCACAGCTCCTCGTCCCAAGCCGACGACACTCGCTGCCTTAGACAAGGAGCTGTGGCCTGCACTTGTAAGTATCTGGAGCTCCCTGACGCCAGCAGAAAGACAGGCCGCAAGCAAGCCGACCTCGCCAATGCTCTGCCCGCGTTTCTCCAAGATGGCTTCGCGTCCACATGCAAGTCCGAGAACATTACTGCTCGTAGCTCCAGTTGTGAAGGTGCGTCCTCTCCAATCTCCAAGTCTCAGAAGCGAAACCAGCATCTCCAAAGCTGCATCCTCCAACGTGGTTGCAATTGTTTGTGCTGGCAGATGGACCTGGACATTCTGATCCAGGCGAGAGACTACATTGTCTGCCCACTCAGCAATAGGAAGAGTACCACCGGTGACAAAACCATAATAACGGGACGAACTGCCCTGACCGTTACACGCGGGAACAATGTCCTGTATGATGTGTCGTACAACATCTTCCTGTGAAACACCTCGGAGGTAGTCCTCCGAACCAGGCCGAGGGAGCTGGGCTTCAGCGGTCTGAATGGCAGATAACTCGGGGAGAGTAGGTGCCGGAGCGGAGCCAGGCTCGGGGCGATGGCGACGGGATAAACGGGTCCGTTGGACGTCGAGATTGAATAAATCACTCATTCTGACCCAAAATGTAGGTCAAACTGATGGTGATGTTATAAATGGCTCTTGAGAAATTGTTTAACTCCAGGTTTGAAGAACATGAGTCACTCAATTTACCGCTATCTCACACCGTTCATGTAAGCCTCCCCACTTGTCTTCGCCGCTTAAGCCGCAGCTTGCGGCACGATCCTTCGAGGATAGACGATGATTGTCATGGTGTTGACTCCTGTAGTTATCTCGGCCAACTTATCCGATGCTCTTCTCGGAAGGTGGATTCGTCCGATACAAATGTTTCCGCTCAGAGAGACTTATATAATGATGGATTCAAGTTCTCGGTCCATAGAATGTTTCTTTGCTCTAATGGCCTGGTATATTCTGGTATGTTAAACCATCCGTCACTTGCTTGTAGACTGAGATCTTTGAACGCGATACAAATCCACCTATATAGTATAGTGTAGCTTAATCCAACATGTGGTATGCGCCATGCCAAAATCAAATTAAATCAAATCAGAGAAAAGTGCACGCTGCCGCCTTTGAGTCCCAGAGTTGGGCATCTCTCTATAGCTTAGCACTCTCGCCAACAGCGCCAATCTTGAGGTCCTTGCCATACTTTGCCAGGACATGCTCGTTGTGGTACTTCCAGAAGGCCTTGGTAGCGTTCTTTCCAGACCAGCGCTTCAGGATCTTAGCACCACCGGGGTGTTCGTCGATGAACTCTGTGAGTGTTTGTCAGCTTTGTTCTGCGAGTTGGGGTTGGGTCGCCCGTACTGGTCACGTCGTAAACATCATTCTCAACAATGAGCCAGAAGCCGTTGGCCTCGTCCTTGTGCTTTCCAACTTCAGCGGTAGTATATGTCTCGGACATTTTGGAAGGTATGTATTTATATAAAGGTCGAGTTACAAGGAAAATGAGAAAGTTGACGAAAGAATTGAGCTGTGAATGAATTAAGTTGATGAGCTTGGAAAAGAAACAAGGAGTTCTTTCCGGGGCGGCGCCGTCGGCAGGTGGGGGGCTTGCCTCGGTTCACGGTCACGAGCAGCCCGCGCTTTCACCCATTGCAGGACCGGGGGAGCTGGGGAAGTGCGCTAGGAAAGCTACTAAGCCGGGTAGTCTGCACCTATCACAGGGAGGCAATTGTCAACTTTCACAAGGAAGCACTCGATTTGAAGCCCCAGTTGCTTCCGTCGGCACCTATTACTCAATATGGCCCTATTAGAGTCCAAGTTTGAAGGAATGAACTATCTACTAACTGTAACAGATTGTTGATGTATATTGTCGGATCATTTGCAGAAACCGAGAAAAAGCTTTCTAAACTAAAACTCAAGGCCCTTCGTAGTACGCCGCTTCTCTATACTCTGATGTGATCTTGGCGCTCTATACCCTTTGTGCTGGTCAGCTTATTATACGACAATTGTAGTAGATCTTCTTCGGATCGCTTCACGGAATCGGTCCGCAAACGCTGCTGTTCCACGGCAATCACTCTCCGCTCGCTTCTCAAGAGCCTTTGGCAGCCATTCACTAATCTTTACAATCCGATTCTCGTTCTATGTCTCGTCAGTTCGCCCGAATCTCTCAGCAATATGTGGTAGACTTACGGATGGATGAGTGCTCAGCATTTCTGGGGCTTCTTCTCCGCTGGCATGCTGAAGCGCGTGCATTCGCTGCCAGAAGCCCAAAGCTGCGCGTGGGTCATAACATGCTTCGGCCATCATCATTAGGCCGATGTAGTCTGCCTCGCTTTCCTGCTTTCTACCCATGGGAAGGTAGAAGAGCAGATCTTGTAGGTAATATCCTCCCACGACATTCCAGAGTCCAAAGAGTGCAAGACCAGGCAGAGCTCCAGCAAGGAAGAACAAACTTCCGGCCGTAAGATTTCCTACCCATGCAGCAGAGAGGCGCTCTGCTGCGTGAGAGGCTGTATTATGCGCGATCTCGTGCCCTAGTACTGCTGCGAGGGCATCCTCACTGCGGCAGACGTTGATAATACCACTATGTACAAACACCTTACCCCCAGGGAGGACAAAGGCGTTTGCTGTTCCTATAGCCAAAGGTCAGCAAACCGACAGCCGCTGCACATGATCGCCAAAACGTACTATTATCAGCTATCACGAAGATCTCCCAATTGAGGTCCGCCATGCCGCTCACGGGGATCAAATTCTTCATTACCCTCCTGACCAAGATAGTCCTTGGATCCCATTCTGATAGAAAATGACCACCTTGCGCTCTGACCTGCTCAATGACCTGTGCAGCTGCTTTCGAATGCGCGCGTGCGACCATAGAATCAGAGAGGAAATTGAATCTTCGACGGCCCGTGACCGGCACGGTTTGAGAGTTGTAGAAGTAGAAGCCAATGGCAGCGAGAACGGTTGCTATCACGGTGAGACGCGAATTACGACTACTGCCCGCTTGTGTGAACTTGCGCGCAGCGCGATGTGGGACGAGGGGTCGCGCAGCTTGTAGGCGCTCTTGTAGTTCTCGTTCGGATTGTTGTTGGGCGCGATAATGGCATTGCGAGAAGGTCCTACGACGAGAGATGGAGGATATGGCGGTGCTATGAATAAGGAAAATGGTAGGACGGTTTATGCTCAGTGACGACTTTTGAAGTAAACGAGGGGCAGTCATTGTCGGATTCGGCGGCCGGCGTGATTCGGTCAATTGTCGTGCTGTTGCCCCGGGTTTTGTTCTTCAATTAGAAGTAGTGATAGATTGAGCAATTATCACGAAACATGCGGGCCGCGGAGTTGGCGATTGTGTGCTGCTTTGTCTCGTGATAGTTATTGGTTCAGCACAGGTTAGAAGAAGCTCCAGGGCATGGTTTGCGTCATGATCAGTCTGCAGCCTACCCGCTATCGGGGACCTATCCTAAACGATAAACGACACTAACCTTAGGCAAGTTTAGGATAGATTTGACAAGTTTAGTGGGTCTTTAAACTAATTTATTTTGGTAGTCTAACCTTGCTCCAAGGACTGCCCTCGGCTAAAATCGCTGAGGCACCTCGTAAGTCCATAACAGCATGTACTACACCAACGCTTTTGGGCAAGGAAAATGCGATGAAAGTATTTACTTCATTTTCATCATCGGACTTCATAGATGTTTATAGATAAATAAGAAAACAGAAGTCAAAGTATTTCCTTCCATGAGATGGAGGACTCCACCTTTATGGTCTTCTTTGGTGACAGCTGTTGCAGCCCGCCGTAATTTTCTTTCCGTTCTAGGGACCCTTGGGCTCAACATCCACTCATGAACACATGGGCGTATAGCTCTGCAATTGTTGCCAATGAATTACGGATCAGTCTGATCATCACTGGCACCTAACACTTGATGTCTGACACACCTTTGTTCATCCGCACCAAGATCTTATCCGTAAGGTATCTAGTGGTCAGTGTGTCTGTTTTGGGATTTCCGAATAGTATCACGAACCAAGTTAACAAATTTGCTTCCCCATCACAAACCCAACAGCTGACATCCAGATCCATGCTTTATTATCACACAGAAGCTTTTGTCATATACAATCAAAGGCTTGTTGTTGTAGGCATATGACCCGGAAACTACGGGCTTGGCCTGACCACCACGCGATGGAGCATCTTCACCACAGGTAGCTCATTTCAGGGCAACCCTGACACCATCTCAGCAACCTAACCTCAGGACAAACTCCCTGCTAAATCTTAAAAAACCAATTTTGCACCTCTTTATCCTAGCCTGAGTTCGTAATCATTCCCTGGAGGTCAGACTTTGGCTTACACCATCATTGTTTGCTAACACGATACTAGCTTCTTTGAGTAGTTTTGAATCCTGCATCACACCAAGAGGGTCTCGTTTTGCAGGCCCTCTTATCAAACAGTCCGTCACATTGGTGTGGACGCAACGGCAGCGAACCACAGACTCAACATCTTATAGTCGAGTGTATAAGCTCTGTCGTTACGCTATCAGTCTCTTGCTCACTCTCCATTCAGGGGTATAAAAGGAGCTCTCTATCTTTCCACTGCTGCCAACCCAAAATCAATCCTCATCCTCTATCATATCCTCAAAACGATTGCCTGCTTTATTTGATACCAAACATAAGATGGGCGAATTTGGTAACAGTGAGCCTGACTTGGGCACCATCAAACCTTCATTCACCTCTTCATCCCAACCTGAAAATTCTCAGTCAAAATCCCTTATCGAGGCTCTATCCTTGGAGCCCCATATCGAGGGGGGCTACTTCCGTCAAACCGATACCAATCCTACTACCATTCCTTCACCGTATTCATCCGAAGCTCTCTCTCACGAAACTCTAGCTCTTTCGGGTCCTGCTCGTGAAGGCTATAGGGCAGATACACGACGTCTCTCTACCACCATTTACTACCTACTAACCCCGCGGCATAGTCAGGGGAACTTCCACCGCAACCGCAGCCGCGTCATTCATACCTTACATCGTGGGCGAGGACGCTATGTACTCATTCACCCTGATGGGCGCATCGAGTCCTTTATTGTTGGGAATGCGGTTGAACGAGGCGAGCGTATACAATGGATCGTTGAGGGTGATGTCTGGAAGGCAAGTTACTTGCTCCCCTACGAGCCAGGTAACGGCCATGAGTCAAATGCGGAGGAAACTGGGGGCCTGCTGATTTCAGAGACGGTTGTCCCTGGCTTTGAATACCACGACCATGCATTCCTAACTCAACAAGGAATCCGTGAGCTACTCAAAGAAGAGCAAGCCCGCGAACTGGACTGGCTCGTGAGAAGATCGGAGTAAATGTTTGAGGGCAGTGAGTAGGACTGACATCTGTGAAAGAGGAGACAGCTGTATAAGACACGGGTCGCTTCTGTAGCATTTTTGGAAACGTGTTATGCCGTCTGACAATCTCATTGCCATTGATTACAAACTTCAGAGCTTCAAAACAGGCCTCTATCAAAAGTATAGGTCGGTACAATGCTGTACCTAAACCCATATCAATACATTATTCTATTCATGTGCATCGTATCGACATTATTGGGTATCGTGGATATTAAAAGCCAAAGTCGTCCCCATTGTCGCTATGCATCGTTCGTGTGATGGTGCTTTATCGGTGTTGGAATTAGTCCTTCTGAACCGTTTTCCAGGCTCCTTTCCTGAACCATCAAAGCTCAATAAGTGGTTGTAGTTCGTTCCAGTCCCCGGTGTTTGCCCTTCATGTAAATGGCACTCGTGGGGCAGGCCGTTCACCTGGGAATGGCTTCCTGCCAATGATGACGTGTATTGGTATGTAAGCGTGAATCCGTGTATCGATCAGCTCTCGTCGGACATCAACCAGTGCCACCTGCGACTATAAGTCAAATAAATCCGAGAAACCTTGACAGTATGCTCACCTCAATCTGCGCAGGAGTTCTCTCGTAGACGCGGTTGAAAAGCGTGAAAGAGAAACCGCTGAGACCCATCAAGAAATTCCTTTCCCACATGCGCCCAAGTTCCTTTAGGCGTTCATCCTTTGGCCAGCCATTCATGGGCATTTTGAAGATTCGCTCTTGAACGTCAACAAAGCCCGCCTGCACATATGCCTCACGAACATGGGCAGCAACATTGGTTGGCCGGCCCATCAATTCTGAAGCTTCGTTAATTTCGCGGAACCATGTTGCAAGAGGCCCGTTCGGTGGAAGGCTTCCATCATCAGACATTATAATGGCATCGTATTCCTGCGACTCGAACCACCCTCCTGGGTTCAGTGTTTGAAAGGCTTGGTCCGCAATCTGCTCCTTGAAGCTAGCCCAGCAGCCAGATGTGACACGGGTATGAATATAATCGAAAGGTTGAGAGTAATCCCAAGGCTCAGAGCTAGAAAGCAGTAAGTTTCAAAGGGTCACCTGAGGCCTGGATGTTGTTGACATACGAATCTTCGACGTAAAAGTTCACGTTCGGGGGTACTTTTCGAGGCTGTATTGGTGAAAGGTCGGTTGCGACGACTTCTGTTTCTGGAAACAAGTCGCCCATTTTGATTGCCCAGTCACCAGTACCAGTAGCAATATCGAGGATATTTACAGGCGGTGCCCTCCTTGACAGTGGTGCAAAGTAAAGACGCTCACCGAAGAGTTTTACTAATGCTTCATTCTGTAAATCAAGGCGCTCACGCTCTAGTTGGTCGTTGGGAAACGCGTATGCTAAAGGCGTCATTAGTGGGTGAATGGCGAATGGTGAATGGATAGACAAAGCTTACAGCCAGCCCGGTAGGCATGATACGTGCGCCCAAATTCTTCTGGGAAATTCTGCACACTGTCTGTAAGAGATTCGGAGTCTCTGATGGTTCTTGTTAGGCGGGATTAACACGGTGTAGGTGCGCTATGAGGTTCGACAACTTACATGCCTTGAGCATCAGGCTACACAAAGTCAGCACGCCCTTGAGCTAAAGGTATAGAAGAAAATCACATACATCGGGCTCAATGAAACTGTTCCCGCCAGATTTCGAAGCGGAGCAGTTGAAAGTAAACTGAAAATGGTGAAGACTTGAAGGTGATGAGTTAGGCATACTGCCATGGCTTGGTGACTGAGCTGCCATTACAGCAGGTGCCATAAGATAGTCACAGTTATGTATGGCAAGGATCGAGTATCAGGCAAGGGAAAAGAAGGGCTCTCAGCTGGGATCATGAAGAAAAAAAGGCAACTCAACCCGATACTGCTAGTAATTGCGCTCCTCGGACTTGGAGCTGAGAAACGCTGAGACTTCCCTGGTAGCGAACGACTCATACGCTGCCGAGTGTCCAAAAGGTTGAAAAGTCTTGAAATTCGTTCTAATGCACGAGTTGGTAGTCGATTATGGATACCGATGCGGAGCGAAAATCCAATGGTAACATGAATCGAATATGTGCGCGTGTGGTAATCGCGGATAAAAACACGAGACAAATTCGACAATGAGGTTCTTGGTGGTATCGTGGAGCGTGCAGCACAATGAGGGGAAGACGGGAGCCAGAGACGATCGACACTAACTACTGATCCGTCTCTCTAAGAGGGACGCTTAGAGCGGCATCAGGAAGAAGTGCTGTGTAGTACCAGCGAGGTCAAGAGAAACTAGGAGCTAGAGTAGGTAGGAGAGTCGGGAAATAGAAGCTAGTTATGGAAATGGAGAAGGGCGAGAAGCTTGAATGGAATCCCCGCTCTCCGTAGAAACACCAGAGCAAAAGGAGCCAAGCCTAGAAGAGCAACGCAGTAAAGTAAAGGACAGGGCCAGTTGAAAGGGAACGGGGAGCGACCCAAACACCTGGTGCGACCGAGGCTTGAGGAGTGGATTCAGCCAGGGTAGCTAACTTAGCAAAGGGGACCAAGAGGATGGAGACAAGAGACGAGGACGGTGTCAAGCAGCTTGGGACCCAGCAGCTTGGGACGGGTATCTAGCTCTCGGCTTTCTTGGCAAAGCCACAAAGCCCTACCGCAAAAGAACTGCAGGTGGAACAAGCGCTTGTTGCTGATGTGTCATTGGCATTGGATGCTGTGCTGTCTTGGTGTGGTGACTACCCCGGTCTAGAAGAGGCGACCCATTCAGTCGGGAACTGGGATCCAAATGGTGAATTCTGAGTCGTGTCTGTAATACAGCCAGCCCATCACGCCATATAATAAATCCGGCAGCTCCTCTGCCTCTGATTCACCAACTACTCACCAAGGACAGGTACTGGTAACTGGATATGAGAAGAGGAAGAGGTATGTCGACAAAGGTATGGAATTATGTGGCTGTCCACTAGAGACAAACGCGCATATACGATCCCTTAGCTCACTGGTAATATTCCGATAAATGGGTCCGGGCATGTTGGTAACCCCTTGTGAGGAGACGAAGTGAGGAAACAAGCAATGCTGGAGAGTCACTGCAGCGCAAGCATCGCAATGTTCTGAGCCAGGACGGAAAAGACCTTCTGGCGTTTACTAAACCCTTTCAAAGGTACTTTCAGAATTAGCGTTGTATCAAGTTATGCAAGGAGATGCCATTGGCCACGGTAGTTCCTCTGGTGAACCTGCAAATGACTTCGGGTACGCAAAACAAACTCCCGTCGAGACCCTAGTCCCTCATCCCTCTCACTCATCAAGGGGCTTCGGGCGGTCCCAACGACGTGGGTGGGCTAGCTCAAGCCTAACGACCGGGCGCTGGGATAAAATCCGATGGCCTGGGTCGGACAAGGTGCAACCAACCGCCTTTCCGACGGCTTGGGAATGGTCACGATCCTTGTTCTTACGTTGGTGGATGTGTATCTTGAGAGGACTTTGTGTTTTAGCGTTGTCCACCGAATGTCCTGTGCAAATTATGAAGAGGGAAGCGTTCGGCCTATTCATCAAGCATCATTTTAGAACCTGTTAGGCGGTTGATTCTCAGCCTAGGTCGACGCCTACGGACTTGAAGACTGCGGCTTATAAGAAGCCACATCAACGAAACCGACGACGCTTGCCTGAAGATTTTCTTGTATGCGTGATGCGAAATGATATGGTATGATGTGATGTGACTTTGGCGGTCAGTTATCAAGGGAGAGTTGAATAGGAGGAGATTAGAGTAATTTATTCTGAGATCCGTGGGGGATGGTTGAGAAATGCATGCTTCTGATCAATGAAGGAGGGTATGAGCCGATAAGATCACAGGTCACGATAGCACCTACCAAAATTGGATGTACGACCTAGAGTTCAATTTTCGCTTTGTGATGGAAATCTCTTGGAACTACCTAAGGTAAGGTACTGTCACAAGACTATGACAATGGTGAAAATGTCTGCAAACTTTACCCTCAGACATCCATGTCAAGCTACAGATGTCACTAGTAGAACAAGCTTGTCGAGAGAACAGTTTCCGTTTCATTCTGTATTGAAAACACATCAATCATCATTCTCAGTTCTAAGATCTAAAAGAAGCTAACATATTTTATGCCTCTTGTTGTACAAAGCGTAGAT
>JAAQPG010000888.1:0-23628 GCA_013186905.1 Fusarium udum | reverse complement strand
GTCGATTTGGCCTTCCGTATCTCCCGCCCATAGCGCCGTGCATGAGTGTTGTTGATAACGGGATGTGACCCGAAACTTTCAAACTTCAAATCTTCCTCTCTAATTCTCCTTCTTCATATCACCGCCCATAGCGCTCTTGGTCATTTCGAAGCTTACTCGGGCTCATAGGGCAGTAGAATCGGATCAAGAATTTGAGTCCAATGAACGAATCACTTAGGACCCCACCTTCGGCTTCAACTAGGAGAGGTGGCTATACTCGACAGAAGCGTGGATGTCTAACATGCCGTCAACGGTATGTCGAGGGTCCCATGCATCAGTTAGGCCGATATGCTAATCAATCCCAGAAAGAAGAAATGTGATCAACTTTACCCTATCTGCAGTCACTGTTTGCGTCTCAACCTAGTATGCAAGCGTGAGCCTCCACGTTCAGTACTACCATCACCCGGGGCCGCAACGGGAGGTTCTGAAGTCACCGAGACAAGGGTAATGAGAACCCCGAGCATAAACCGGCAAATCAAAGAGGTCACGCAACTATGTCAACCTCTTGGACTATCGCTGGAACCGGGTGACGCCAACTCGAAAAATCTTGTGGGGAGCAGACGAGTGATGCTGCGTTACTACACAGTGACTCTTGCATTTCTACTGACCACGAATCTCGAAAACAACTGTTTTCTCTCTGGTATGTGAACTGAACACTGGGCACCCAGACAAGTTCATCAGCTTACCTGAAAAGTTATTCTTCCCATGGCGTTCGAATGCCCTGCCCTGATGTATGCTGTCTCAGCATGGGCTTCTTCCCACTTAGCATTACGTGACGAGAAGTTCAGAGCCGAGTCGCTAAGGCACCGTGGACATGCTTTGGCTCAGCTTCAAAAGTCGATGAAGCAGAGTGAGCTATCGACCGAGATGTGCCTTGCTGTGACCATGGTCCTCTGTTCTATGGAGTCAATATCCGAGGCTACCGATGCCTGGTATCCTCACTTGAAAGGCGCAGCTGCTGCATTAGCTTGGCAGTCAGAGGATTCTCTCGCGGTGGTAGATCCGAAGCAATCTGTTCAGGCTACCTTTGAGGGGAGGTGGCTTCTCCGCAACTTCGCCTATCATGATATCATGATGAGTGTCTCAATGGATTGCCGCCCATTAATGAGGGGTTTCTACTGGGCCTCAGAGGATGACACACTCGCAGATCCCTATTTTGGATTTGCGTCGCGGATACTCTATCTCATCTCCGAGACGAGCATTCTGAATGCCGACTTCGCAGAAGCAGAATTGGGATCACAGACCCGCGGTTATAGTTTTGCCGAACGCTCACAAAAGATAGAAAGTGAACTCCAGAGTTGGGTTTGCCCTTCGGGCCACGATGATTCACCGCTAGCGTTGCTTGGTGAAGCCTACCGCAACGCGGCGCTCATTCATCTTTACCGAACCCTTACTCGCTACATTAAAAGCTATTCCGGCATTCTGAAAGCGAAGCTGAAGGCTTGTGTAGAGTCGATATGTAAGCTTAGCAGACAAGTGTCAGAGGGTTGCCTCGTGGAATGCACCCTCCTTTTTCCCCTTTTCATGGCAGGAGGAGAAGCCCACGAGACAAGTGAGATAGAAATTATCAGAGAGAAGCTTGGCGAGATGATCAAGTGGCGGAAATTCCGAAACGTTGAAGCTTGTCTTGACGTTCTTGATGAAGTATGGCGGCGAAGAATGGATGGATCAAGGAGGGAAGACCAAGACAAGGTGGACTGGCCAGATGTGGTGAAGCAACGGGGCTGGAAGCTTTCTATTTCGTAATTGCGAAGTTCCGAATCCCGAGGGAAAGCTTCTTCTTCTTCTTGAATACAAGTTAATCCCCGGAAGATATGTCAGCGACATAGTTACGGCCTTGATTAATCAAAGCTCCACCCCCGATCTGGGGCCGCCGTTGGCGCCAGAGTTTGCGCCATGCGGCTTAATGACCTTCACTCTTATCACCTCACTACTGCTGCATTAGACTTTAAATCTAAGATAAATAACCGCCAATGTGTTGATCGCCTGGTGGTAAAAGGTTATAAAACACCAGCTTATCTCTAAGCTATTCACACCAATACAAACCAACTCTCCCTTCTCATCATATCCGAAGAAATCTTACCATTCACCAAGATGGCTACTACAACTCAAACTGTCACCACCATAGCGGATACCTCGAAGAAAGAAGAGCTCAAAGAACGTGCGGATCAAGCCGCCGTTCCATATCGAGGTCCTCGTCTTCCCGCTGTTCCTGACGACCTTGTCGTTCCAGGCATTTTCGACTTTGAATGCGACGAGCGTCTCTGGGTCCCACAAGCCCCAGACGTTTGGTTCCGGCCTCTTCTCCTCTCCGTTTCTGGCGGCTACTTTGTCAACATTCTTCGAGTCCGAAGATCTGGTATCCTCTCGCGCCATCGCCACGCTGGTTGTGTGCACGCAACAGTTCTCAAGGGCCGCTGGCATTATCTAGAACATCCGTGGTGGGCAACAGAGGGTGGCTATGCCTTTGAACCTCCTGGAGATATTCATACTCTCGAGGTTCCGGAGGATGTGAAGGAGATGGTGACCATGTTTCATGTCACGGGGGCTTATATCTATGTTGACCCTGATGGCAATCCTGTTGGCGTGGAAGATGTTTTCAGCAAGTTGGACAAGGCACGAAAGCACTATGAAGCTGTTGGGCTTGGAGCAAGCTTCGCAGATCAATTTGTGAGATAAAGGAACAGTTAAGCAATAGGGTCTGTTCGATTATGACTGGCCCAATGTTTTGTTATGTTCTGGGTTGCACTATCAGCCTGCTGTATGGTCTAAAACGATAGTAGTAATAGAAGACAGGCCTTTAACCTCTAAATTATCTAGGAGCCTGCCAAGTATATGAAGATTACCTTTCATTTTTACGTAACTCACCCAAGTCTTCTCCTCACTTAGGATGCCATTCTATGTGTGTGTAAGTTATTATGTGTTTCACTTTCTTACCCTAGGTCAAGTCGATCCAATCAACCGCCTTACAAAAGAAGAGCTCATAGGAGGCAATTCAAATACTTGCAACTATATATTGGATTCATTGGATTTAAGTGTTGAGTTTTTTGCCTTTCTCTAAGGTAGTCTCAGTTGTGAAGTGAATAGAGGCAGCGATGTCGGCTTTTGCCCCAGTGGTACAAAAACAGATGTCACAAGAAAAGAAAATGCCATGACTTGACCTTTTCGCTCCTTTACTTTCTCACCTCCATAAGAATATCGTTTTCTGATATATCATACAAGTTTTATATCAGGTAGAATTTTATTCTCTGGAAATTTGGCTATTTTATTCTCTTACCAACCCACAATCAACATTACATTTCCTCTACGTCAAACCGAGCTCGCAGTAGTCATTTGAACCCCGCATGAACAAGTGGCTCACTATCGCAAACCCCGTATCTGCCCGCCTAAAAAATGGTAGTGCCATACTAGTTACCCTGCAACTTTTCATCACACAACTGGGAGGCAATTCATTATTCCCCCACGATCACGACATTATCACGACATCGCCAACGCCTTCTTTGCTGTTCAATTGGGTTAAAGACAGGCGGAAGCTGAAGTCGAAGACGCATACAGACGAGCAAAGACGGAATAGCCTGCGAGAACTTTCGTCACTGAGCCAATTGGCTGCATCTCATCCCAATTCTCACAGCTTGGTGACAGCCTCATTCTCAAGCAAGACACTGCAACACAATATTCTTAGAGACCTAACCATTCTTGGCATACGAACAACCCTAAGACTCGGGGCTGAAAGTGCAGTCACGCTGCACCAGAACTCAGTTTGACACCGCATCAAAAATCTCAGTCGATCCGGTGACACCGATCATAACCAAGGTATCATGACCAGCCAACACAAACCTGTCGTCAGCTTCCTCGGCCCAGTGGCCTCATACACCCATCAGGTAAAGCCTATCCTATAGCTGTCCCCTATAGCGACGACCGCATGACACTAGCCTTGACTGACCTGGCTCCATAGGCTGTCCGTCAGGCCTTTTCTGAGTCAACATGGGAATTCTCCCCTGCAGTTACTATTGATGGTACGTTCTAGTCAATGCACCGCAGTCGGGATGTCCGTACTGACTTTCCTGGCAAAGATGTATTTGACCAGGTCCAAAGTGGCCAGGTGCAAGCTGGTGTTGTGCCGTTTGAGAACTCCACCAATGGTTCTGTGAGCTTCACTTTGGACAACCTGGCTGACAGAACGAACCATTATCCGGATATCACTGTCGATGGCGAGACATACGTGGACGTTCACCATTGCCTTGTTGGTCACAAGAGCCCTGTGCCAGCTGTCGAAGACATTGCTGAAGGGTCCGGTACTTGCACCCCGACAGCGACAGACCCGTCACCTTCAAAACCACGGTCTAGGCCCCTGGCGAGCCTCAAGCACATTCAACGCTTATATTCGCACCCCCAAGCATTTGGCCAATGTACCGCTTTCATCTCCACATATCTCAAGGGTGTTGAAATTTTCGAAGTCAGCTCAACTAGCAAGGCAGCTGAAATTGTCAGTAAGGACACAACGGGTACCTGGGCCGCCATCTCAAGCGAGCTCGCCGCTAAACTTCATGGTCTCGATTTTCTGGGAAAATCGATCGAGGATAGAGAGGATAACACGACCCGTTTCTTCGTGATTGGTAAAAATGCTGCAGGCCCGAAGGACCTTGGAAAAACCGAAAAAGCTGTTGCTGAGAAGGGAAGCAAGTCGCTTGTCTCTTTCACAGTACCTCACACATCACCTGGAGCTTTGGCGGATGTGCTGAGCTGCTTCCGAACATTCGACATCAACTTGACCAGCATTAACACTCTACCAAGCCTTGTGAAACCTTTCCAGTATATTTTCTTCATTGAATTTGAAGGTCACAAGTATGTCGATCCTCAGGGCCGGGTCAACGGTGCGCTGGAAAAAATCAGTCGTGTGGCCGAGAGTTGGAGGTGGCTTGGAAGCTGGGAGAGATACATATAAACTTTATCAAAAACAACATACGAATCATTCACCAATTCCATGATATACGTGCATTCAATTTGACGACTAGCAACACCTATTGCATACTCGCGATGCAAAAGGCAGCATGAAGAGTCGCGACGAACTCCCCGTGGAAACAGAGCAATAGCTCTAGAAGCTCTGGAGAACTCCCCGTGAGCCCAGTGGGGCTGATTGCGTGCTCTCCAATGTCGCCCTGGCAGGTCTTTCTTTAGCAGGGCCTGGGCGCATTGAAGATCACTCTGTATTTTCTGTACCGCCATCGGGCCGTCCCACGTCAAAGACAAAAGCTTTGTGAACGGAACATCGGTCGCTCATCAACGTCTCACTTTTACATTACCTATGTATGGATACTTGCACAAGACCACCACCACGATGCCCTCTTGTGCAGGGTGACATCCATGGGAAAAAAGACGCCTCCCCCACTACCCGGGATACGCGAACATGTTTGCCAACGTTAAGTTTACGCTATCAAATCCGTTTCAGGCACTTGCAGGACACAACTCACAGCAACGGAAAAAGACATGCGTTTTTTTGAGATTCACAGGATTGGCCTGGATCAGGCTTGACCCAGCCGCGTGGGGCAGGTCGGAGGAATTGAGTCAATTGACCCTTGGGAAAGCTTTGCAAAGTCACTAAGGGCAGGGATTAAAAAAACCAAGGGCCCGATAAAGCCTTGGGGGACTGTGGGATGGGCTCAAAAAGCATCAATGAGGAGCGAGAAAACTCGGATACTTGAGAGATATCTCGTCTTAGTTGCCCCAGCGGAGACCACTATCGACCAACATGACGTACACGCCGCATGCGCAACACTCGGAGGGAGACCACTAAGGGTCGTTGATGGGCCACACGCCCAGGTTCAAGGTGGGAGGATCTAACCGGGTTAGTAATAGCCTACGGACCATCGCTTCAATAATCACCATCAGGCGATGGTCCGGAAGCTCTCCAGCAAACTCTGTGAGTACTCAGGTACATACCTACCTACTGTGCGCTGGGCGTCTCGAATACCTTTTTAATGGCTTGATCTGCTCTTTCGTGTCCTTGGAGATTTACTCTTCTTCTCACCCTTTCTGCCCTTCCTCCAGCTTAATGTTGCAGCGACAACACTTAACTGCTATATCTCCCTTTTACTCTTGGTTCTTTATCCCAAAATGGCGCTCCGCCCTATCTTTACTGCCACGCACCCACGTGCATGCTCTACGGCCTTCGAGCGGGTATGCTGAGCCCCCGAAATTCCAAGATCATGCCGTCTTCCCCTGTGTTGAAATTATCATGATTGCGCTCTCTGCCATAATACTGACTTTGGTTATTTCATAGGTCTTCATGGCCCGCCGCGATATCCTAGAGAGTGTTCACGAACCTTTTGGAGATGCCTTCTACTATGGTCCTGAGATCCTCAGTGATCGTTTCAGAAACGACACTGCCGCTCGCGAGCAGAGTGGTTTCTCGCAAAAGACCTACAAAGATGTCCTCAACGAGGTCATGGATGCGGGCAAAGATGTTAGTATAATCTCCCCTCCATTTTTTCATCATGGCTCATGCGACCGCCCGAACTCCCCGAACTCCCCGTCACCCCCCGCCTTGTGGAATGAGGGGAACTGCAAGCCAAACAAGAAACATGTGTCACGGCCAAGTTTTTTATCTGCAGCACACGCTCAATTGACACATGATGGTCATGAATGTGCATACCAATGTTACATGTCGTATCCTTATCATTCTATCGCCATTGGCGGGAACCGCGCCATGAGACACTTATCAATAATGTACTAACACCTCCTCATAGGGCAAGCGAATCTTCATCAAGGACATGGCCTACTACCTCATGGCCCCAGACAACAAGCCTACCAAGGTTGCACCGTCTCTGGGAGAGGAAGAGCCCGGCAACCCAACTGTTTTGCCACTAGAGGTCCTGAAGCAATTCCAATTCACCTTCCTCATCCGCCACCCTCGCCGAGCTATCCCCTCATACTACCGTTGCACGGTGCCGCCTCTGGATGAAGTCACTGGTTTTTACGACTTCATGCCCAATGAGGCCGGTTATAAGGAGCTCGTGCGTTTCGTTGATTTCCTGATCAAGGAGAACATCGTCGATAAGGACAACCTCGTTGTTATCGACGCTGATGATCTTCTCGATAACCCCGAGAAGACCATTCGTCTCTACTGCGAGAAGACGGGCATTGACTTCAAGCCCGAGATGCTCGAGTGGAATGACGAAGATTGCAACTATGCGACCATTGCCTTCCAGAAATGGAATGGCTGGCACAACGATGCTATCAAGAGCTCGGCTCTGAGGCCCCGTACTCATCACCAGGTACGTCAAAACGATTTCTTATAATCGCACCCTCCCCACTATCCCTCCACCTGTTGGTCTGCAACAACATCCACTGTTCGTTCGCGCTTCTTGTGGTAGGGTGAAAAAAAAGGCTGACATTGCTAACTAAAGAAGACGATGACCACCGAGTCTGAAGATAAGGAATGGACCGCCAAGTATGGTCCTGAGGCGCAAAAGGTTATCCGCAAGACGGTCGAGGACAACGTAGCTGATTACGAGTACCTGAAGCAGTTTGCGCTACCTATTTAACTTAATTAGTTATGTGCTTGCTCTGCTTTTTCAGGGGTTGCTTTTTTCTCTCTCTCTACGGTCGGGACCTGTTCTGGCGTTTTCGCCCTCTATCAGATTGGACTTTTGCACCTGGTGACGAGCCGGGGTAATGAATGATTTATGAGTGTTTGGATTTAGTTGATGGTACAGCTATTATGGTACAGCGACTTTGGCACCACGCCACCTGATGAATATATACATGCTCCTTCATCTACAAACGTTTGCCAACTGTCTGAGGAATGTCCTTTTAAAGTCCCTAGACACTCGATGACACACCTTTCCATGTGGTCCAATCCGATGGAGTCCAAAATACACATTTTATACAATGGAGGTAGAACACGTATAATAATGACTGAAGTGGGATGGCCTGGGAGTTCGTGGAAGACTCAATATCCGACCCAATCACTTTTTAAGCCATCTCCTGAGGCTTTTTGTTCATTTTAATCCTCTCTTGGAGTTCTTCATTCAGCCACTGGCTCCGGTGCCTTCTCTTCCTCCTCCTTCTTCTTCTCGGGCTCGTTCGAAATGTAGCTCGGCTTTTCGAACAGACCATGTGTAACGTTTTCAGACCACTTCTGGGCGTACTCCCTGTCCTGGTCGTTTGCCCAGCTTACCTTGACATCCAAAAGCTTCTTCTCAGCGCCCTCGGCATCTTCTGATAGAACGATTTTGTTACCGCGGCCAGCACCACTCAGAACAGACGCTATGTCGGCAATGGAGTTTGGCTTCTGGGCGTTGAGAGCAATGCCGCGCTCCTCTCTGGTTCGGATGGGGCGATGATTCATGTTGCCCTTCTCCTTCTGCTGGGCCACTCGCTTACGGTCGGCTTCACTGAACTCTTCGGGGTTCTTATATCGGAAGTCGTCGTCCCATGCTACCTCGTGCAGGTGCTTCAACTCGCGCAATTTTTGGAAGACAGATCGACCGATGGAGCCTTGCCCGGCGGGGAAGGAGATGTGTGCGAAGGGAGACCAGTAGTCTTTTCGAAGTTTGGCGGGTTTTGTCTTTTTACCATTGAATGGGAGTTGCTTAAGATCGTGGAAACCCTACATCAAGTTAGCACATCTATGCAGCTTATAAGGAAATTTATATAACTGAACTCACGTTTAGCGTCTTATCAAAACTGTAAATAATTTGGTTCGTTCTTCTGTGGCCGAATACCCAGATATCCTCCCCATGTCCCTCAGGTGGAGGGAATCCTCTGCCATCCTTCTTCTTGCCGAAATGGCCGTGTCGCACCCATATCCGTACGTAGCTGGGCAATTGGCCCAGTCGAGATGTCGGTGCCGTGTTCATGGTCGCCCACTGTGAAGTTGAGATGGCCTTGATACTGGAGACTGATGGGAAAAAATGACAGTATCGCCGGTTCAATCACGGACGAGCGCACGGTCACGTGATATTGGAATTAGGTATTGTATGAGTTGGTAGATTTCTCTTTTGGGACTGTTTTGATCTAATTCATCTTAACTTATCAATTAAACTATCAAACCTAACTGTTATCATCCATAGTTTGTGTTTAGGTGGTGGTATCAACAGACTCACGCAATTAAAATCTTTGTCTTTCTGGTCGGTTCACCTGGAGGTTGGCAACTGCAACTAAGGTAGCCATCCAACGGCCTTAGCTAACATTTTCGGAAAAGCACAAGCAGATCAGACTGACAACACCAGCTGATAAGATAAGAAGAATATAACCAATAAGCTCTCAGCATGGACCTTCCAGGTTCGACCTTGCTCCAATGACGTCGAAGAATCCGGAAGCTGCCAGAAGCTGATGGGTTGGGCTGGAGGTTTCTATGAGCTTGTATTCGATGTTACTTGATCTTGCTGGATCCTGCCATCAAGATCTCGATACTTCATGTCAGATGATATTCTCCGCCAGATGCTTCTATGGAGTGACATGATTATTCCATGAGATCCACTCAATTCGTGAATAAATTCACCTCTTGATCCTCGGTCTTCCGGATCACTTTCTCCTTCTCTGCATTAAAAGTACAGCAAGCAACTATACCCCACAACATCAAACGATACCCAATCTTCCCAAGTCAGAAAACCTGACATCGCCCCTTCTCTTACATACTACTTTAATAACTGGGCAACACTACTACTGTACGACCTATACATACACAAATAATTCTCTTGTTTCAACTATCGTTTACACTCTCACTACAACACCGCAATCATGAATAGCCGCATGGACTTCACAGACCGTGCCCAAAAGGCCGTGGAGGATGCCATGGCCTTGGCTGAACAATACGGCCACTCCCAGCTTGCCCCGGTTCATCTCGCTGTGTCTCTGCTCGACCCTCCCCCGGACCCTTCAAAAGATCAACAGAACGGTCCTCCTCCCACAAGCACACTCTTCCGACAAGTCGTTGAGCGAGCACATGGCGATCCTCAACTCTTCGATCGAGCCCTCAAGAAAACCCTCGTTCGACTCCCAAGTCAAGACCCCCCACCTGAGCATGTCTCTTTAGCACCTCAGTTCCACAATGTGCTAAGAAAGGCCATGGAGTTGCAGAAGGTCCAGAAGGATACATACATTGGCGTGGATCACCTCATCACTGCCCTCTCTGAAGATTCAACCATCCAAGGACCTCTCAAGGAAGCCAACATTCCCAAGCCCAAACTGGTACAAGAAGCAGTACAGGCGATTCGGGGAACGAAGCGAGTCGACAGCAAGACGGCTGATACCGAAGAGGAGAATGAGAACCTGGCCAAGTTCACCATTGATATGACTGAAATGGCCCGCGAGAAGAAGATCGACCCCGTCATTGGTCGAGAGGAAGAGATTCGCAGAGTTGTCAGAATTCTCTCTCGACGAACCAAGAACAACCCTGTCCTAATCGGCGAGCCCGGTGTAGGAAAGACCACAGTCATTGAAGGACTGGCACAGCGAATTGTCAACCGTGACGTTCCTGATAACTTGAAATCATGCAAGCTCCTTTCACTTGACGTGGGTGCACTTGTCGCTGGCAGCAAGTATCGTGGAGAGTTTGAAGAAAGAATGAAAGGTGTTTTGAAGGAGATCACCGAGTCAAAGGATGTCATCATTCTTTTTGTCGATGAAATCCACCTTCTCATGGGCGCTGGTTCGTCCGGTGAGGGAGGCATGGATGCTGCCAACCTTCTCAAGCCCATGCTTGCCCGTGGCCAGCTACACTGTATCGGTGCGACTACTCTTGCTGAATATCGCAAGTACGTTGAGAAGGACGCCGCCTTCGAACGTCGATTCCAGCAGGTTATTGTCAAGGAACCCAGCATCCCTGAGACTATCTCTATCCTTCGAGGTCTCAAGGAGCGATATGACCGTCACCACCGAGTCACTATTCTCGACAGCGCTCTCGTAGCTGCCGCTAATCTGGCTGCCCGCTATCTTACATCCCGACGACTGCCTGACTCGGCCATCGATCTTGTCGATGAGGCTGCTGCAGCAGTTCGTGTTGCTCGAGAGTCTCAGCCCGAAATTATCGACTCTCTCGAGCGCAAGCTTAGGCAGCTTATGATCGAGATTGCGGCCCTTGAGAAGGAAAAGGATGAAGCATCTCAGACTCGCCTTGCTCAAGCTAAGAAGGACGCTAAGAACGTGGAAGAGGAGTTGCAGCCTCTCCGTGAGAAGTATCAGAGCGAGATCAAGCGCAGTGAGGAGATCCACCAAGCCAAGCTCAAGCTCGATGATCTTGAGAAGCGCCTCGAGGATGCCATGAATAACTCTGAGCATGCCAAGGCCGCCGATCTCAAGTATGGTGCCATCCCCGAACAAGAGGCTGTCATCAAGGAGCTTGAGGCTCGCAAAGCTGCTGCCGATGCCGCTCTTAACGCTACTGCCCCTACGGACTCTGGTGGCGCCATGGTCACCGACATCGTCACCGCAGATAACATTAACGAGATTGTCGCTCGATGGACTGGTATTCCGGTCACTCGCCTGCGCACCTCCGAGAAAGAGAAGCTCATCCACATGGAAAAGGTGCTCAGCAAGGTCGTTGTTGGCCAGAAGGAAGCTGTTCAATCTGTCGCCAACGCCATCCGACTCCAGCGTTCTGGCCTTAGTAATCCCAATCAGCCGCCGAGCTTCCTTTTCTGTGGTCCATCGGGTACCGGAAAGACCCTTCTGACCAAGGCCCTGGCCGAATTCCTGTTCGACGACGCAAAGGCAATGATCCGCTTTGATATGTCTGAATACCAGGAGAGGCATGCACTAAGCCGCATGATTGGTGCACCTCCTGGATACGTTGGGCATGATGCTGGTGGTCAACTCACCGAGGCTCTTCGCCGCAAGCCATTCTCAATCTTGCTCTTTGACGAGGTTGAGAAGGCTGCCAAGGAAGTTCTCACTGTCCTTCTCCAGCTTATGGACGATGGGCGTATCACTGACGGCCAAGGCAGAGTCGTTGACGCCAAGAACTGCATCGTGGTCATGACTTCCAACCTGGGTGCAGAGTACCTTGTTCGACCTGGCGTGAAGGAGGGTCGTGTCGACCCCGGTACTCGCGAGTTGGTCATGACCGCCTTACGCAATTACTTCTTGCCTGAGTTCCTGAACCGTATCAACTCGGTCGTCATTTTCAACCGTCTCACACGCAAGGAGATTCGCAAGATTGTCGATATTCGGCTTGCCGAGATCCAGAAACGACTCGAAGACAACGGCCGAAAGGTCCATATCGACGTGTCGGAAGAAGCCAAGGATTACCTTGGAAACAGCGGGTACTCGCCGGCTTATGGTGCTCGACCTCTCTCTCGTCTTATCGAGAAGGAGGTCCTGAATCGTCTTGCGATTCTCATCCTGCGCAACAACATCCGCGATGGGGAATACGCGCGTGTTGAGCTCATTGATGGCAAGATTGTTGTGCTTTCCAACCATCCCGACAGTGAACTTGGAGAGGATGAAGATATGGTTGATGAAGATGATGCAGTCGATGAGATGTTGGATGACATGGATCAGGACATCTACGACTAAGCGCTTTCATGTAAAAACTGGTGATTGAAGGAGCACTGATGGGTGGTGATATTGTTTTTATGGACGAATTTGATGATTGCATGACGGAGTTAAGGTTCAATGGTGTTTGTACTGAAGCTCAATGTATTTAGCTACTGGATTGTAAACAATTGGAACAAAATTTCAAATTATCTTTGTTATCTTGTGACATGCTTTGACCTAATCTACACGATGTTGTCCTGAATGTGAACGCGGATAGCTCACAATTGATCTATCCGTTTCGGGTAGTAGATTATCTCCTCTTTATGGAGATCTGGACTGGAAATCGTCATTCAAACTGAAACATTTCTTTGACTATCATGCTGGCCCAAGAAACACGGGACCCTCTCCAATCCAACCGAAATCATCGATAATCATGGACCAGTCAATTCCCTGGAGGGGATCGATGGTACTGTCCATAGTCTGTTCTTGGCCATTGATGTCTGTGTTAGCGTTGGTACTGCTCTCGTTATTATCACCGTTGTTGTTCCCCGGGAACCTTTGTTCTAGATGATACATGTGAGCAATCTCAATCCATCAAACTAAGAGTGTATGTAGACTTACGAAAGGCGTCAATGCCTTTTTGTGTACCATCTGTAATATTCTTGGCCTCCTGCAACGCATTCTTGAAGGCTGTGAGACACCAATACGATGTGGCAGCACCGATACGATCCGGCCATGCACCAACAGGAATGTCCCACTTAGGGAGCAAATGCCTTACAGACCAGAAAGTCTCAAGAATGATGGAACCTCGTGTGGGGAGGTCATTATCACGAACTGAGCAGGTTTTTAGAAGGGACAGAACCTGCGCAGCGACAACTTCAGCGTCAGAGGATGAGAGATGTTGCGGAGCAGCAGTGGAGTGTAGCGTGGATAGGAGGATGCAGCTGGCATCGACTAAAGCACGATAGACCCAGTGGGGGCTGTGTGTAAGTAGCTGGCACGTTGATTCGAGTGTGAGGGCTGTGTTGATAAGATTCTGTGAGGTATTGTATGTGCGGAGAGTATTGAGGGTGAAATTGGGACGCTGGTCAGGGGGCGAGATATAATAGTAAGCCTGGACTTCGAGTTGAGCAACTAGCATTATGAATCGGGAGAAGTCTGGAAGGAGGCTTTTTTAGCAACGGCATGCTGAGTAAGGGCGTTACCGGGAGCCTACCTGTTTCGACACGGGTGATAAGGGGTCTAAGAAGCTCAAACTCATCTTCCCACATCTTGACGATGGTTTCAGGAACCCCATTGTTTGCCGATATCTGGGCAGACATGGCGGTATGTAACCTATTTGAAAACTTTTGTAGCTCAAAAAAGGTGAGCAACTCCGGCGCAAGACTATCTTTGATGGTATTCTTGCACTTGGTGTCATTATGCTGGAGAAAGGGAGGCGGATGCCCATTGCCTGTAGATACTCTGCACATTATCAGTAATCAAGGCTACACTGCCATTGCAAAGACCAGACAAACCTTTGAGCGAGAATACTACAGAACACCCACGTTATGGATGCCTCATAGTCTGTGCATGTCATGTGCTGGCGTCCGCCAATCAAGAAGCTAGGATGAGATCCTCGGCCAGTGTGTAGGCCGAGAAGCATGCAAGCGTTGAGGGCACTGCTTATGAAATTCGGCGATGGATCAGTGACAAACCTAATGGTTGGGAATGGCCAAGTGCAGATTATCAAGAGAGTCTGAATAGACTCGAGGTCTAATGTAATGGCTTGAAGCAGGCCCCAAACGTCGCGGTTAAGAGAGTCGAGGAGTAAGGTTACAAGTTGTTCGTCTTTAGCATATCGACGACAAGCTGTCGATATTACTGTCCAGAAGAGAGTTGTTGATGCTTCGAAGCATTCATCTGGGTCTTTCTTCCTCAAGATGGGTAGATAGGGATGATAGCATTGCAAATACCTGAAACTGTCAGCCCTGCTGCTGCTGCTGCTGCTGCTGCTGCTAATCAGTCCAGGGGAGTCATACTTCTCAAAGTACCAGTCAATATCCTGCCCAGACACCAATTTACCACCTAGCATGCGAGGTTTTGTAGGCTCTGTCTTTTCGAGCAACGTCGCTGATGATACGAACGACTGGGGTTGTTGGGAGCTTTGCAGGTTGCTTGATAATGAAAAGACGGCACCATTTGTGGCTGGAGGCAATTGGGATGGTTGTGTAGGAAACACAGTTCCATTTCTTTGAGAGGCCGACGGCGATTCTGCGTTACTCTTGGGCTGTACAACTTCTTTGATGGATCTGAGCTCTTGTTCCAGAAGCTCGAGTTTACTACATATTGTCAATATCACCCACTTGTTTAGAAGAAGATATAAGAATCATTTCGTAGTAATGTTGCCAGACTATTACCTTCTCCTTGTCACTCTCTTATGCGATCTATCGTATACGCACGGAATCTGTAACTTGGCGCATCTTTGACATGGCTGTCCCGTGACAGGACTCGCTCGACACCGCACCTAGCCCAGATTCAGCATTAACCATAGGCAACTCAGCTCAGTCGAGACAACTCACCTTTGAGTCACGACAACTGATACAGGCTACGTTTCGTCTAATTTTGCTTTGCGGTGAGTCTGGCGCTCGTGTGAGGCCCGGGCCGGAAGTCGACGCGGGCGACTCGTCTGAAGATGGTGTTGGAGCCATCAATTTGCATTATTATAACACAGAGCGGACGATACGGTGGCTTGTAACCTTGATTGGATTATATCATTCAATTAGGTTCACAGCAATAAAATTTTATGAGTTGTCGATGAGTCACTTGAGATGGAGATGGAGATAGTTGAACAAGTCTATCAATTAGTCCAGTGGTCGAGTTGCGTTCTACTTAGTATCTTGAATGTCTGACGTCACGTGTACAGCGTTTAGTCGGTGTTGGGCGATACAGAATACCTTCCTAGTAGGTGCTAAGGCACCTCAGGTTTCGGACCATAGGTACCTAGTTAAGCGAAAATTCGATAGGTAAGTAGGGGAGGATAATCCTGATCCTCTTGATTTAATTAGTGTTGAATTCTATCTACATCTCTTTTTCACATATTACACCACTGTATCAGAGACCAAACAAACTAACATATAACTTGACCTCAAGCTTTCTTGGTTTGTTTAGACCTCTTTGGGGCGGCCTTCTTGAGCACTGGTTTTTCGGACTTTAGCATAACACCGACCAGCTTCCACAGTACCCAGGCGAAGCCTAGCGAAACAGCGATTGCCGTGCCTGACCTGATTGTATCTATGCCCTCAAGCTTAAGGACAGGAACGGTGATACGGTGCATAAGTCTGCTCCCACCCTCTGGTTGAGGGGTGACGTGCCAGAAGGCAGTGTCTCGAGGGAAAAGATTGTCATAGCCAATATGGAGACGATCAAATGGGTTCTCCAGCGTCTCCTCCCCTGAGGAGCATGCCCAGAAGACAACAGGATAGGGAGCATCGGCCTCGGCTTGGTCAGTCACTGAAGGCTTAAGGTATCGCAGGTGAAGAGGGATTTCAACATTCCACGGCTGCCCTTCTCCAGAGGTAGGTGGCGCGAGCTCAAGCAGAATATTGGACCCCCATGTCTCAGTGGTATATGCTGGTGCTTCCAAGTCTACAGGTAGAGTTGTGTATCGCAAAGCTGTCAAGTTCTTGGAAGCCAGGAACAGATCGTCTCCTAGTTGATAACGATCCGCAAATATGGCCTTGGGCAATGTCAAGAATGCGTATGGCGCACACTCGCCCTCAGCGCTTGGAGGCTTGTTAGAGCTGAAGCTGAGCTGAAGTGTTGGGTGAAGCCCTGTGGGGGTGAGGAATCTAGATGTAAATACAGATTCATCTCGACGGTGCCGGGCTGGGAAAGTGAAGATGGTTGGCGAAGGCTTTTTCTTGTCGCCAAGTACGGATAGAACACCCGCGACACCAAGCTCGTTCTCCTTCATGTTTGGTTGCGACCGGTCGTTAACGAAGATACCAACTTCAACCCTTCTTTGGGTTGATGCAGGAACAGCAACGGTTTGGGGTCGAAGAGGCCATAGCGCAGAAGCGACAAGAGCCTTTGTAGACTTATCAAAGGATAAGTCCAAGCTGGTCGCGGTCAACAAGCTTCGTAGTCGAGCATTACAAACAGTGTCCAGTTCAGGACAGAACTCCTGAGAGCTAATAGTAATGAAGGAGTGTAGATCTTCCAGTGTTTGATGAAATGAGAAGTTCGGGGCTGTGGAGGTAGCTGGTTGCTTAAACTCAGTGAAAGCCTGTTACTGGTGAGCATCTTGTTAGTCAGTTGGCTTATGGAACTCACCTCTGGCTTTGAACAGGCTAGTGGCCCAAACCTCTGGAGCCAGCCGCAAAGTTTTGTTCTATGATGTTGGATTAGTGTTTCCAGTGGCCGCAACTCGAGATCACGACGTACGGGTTACATGAGTTTGGGGATTCCGGAGTCACGTAGACGTGAAGCCCTGGTGAAATTCGTGAAGTGAAAGGGTCGAGTGTCTCGGATTTAACAGGGCTAGCCCATCTGATATGAAGAGCCTCATACTCTTGGAGTATGTCGGTGAGCTCACTAGGCAACTCGTCCAAGGGGATGGTGAGTTTATCCTGACGGACTGACTCGATTTGAGGCCCAAGCAATCCAGCTTCTTGGTTGTCCAACAGCTCAGGATCAAGGGTATAGTCGTTGTGGATAAACGTGACACGCTCACGCATGATGGCGGTAGTTGATGCTTGCTCCGCGTGTGTTGCTTAGGTACGGAGTACCAAGGTATAAGCTGCTTGTCAGCTTAGTATGGAAGGGAGCGACCTAAGAGCTTTCAAGGAAGCTTGTCGCGTGTGGATAGGCTCTGGAGGAGGCTTAGATCGCGTTAGGAGTATGAGTTAGGAGCTAAGATACCTAGCCAATGGAAAAAAGAAAAGGATTTTATGTTTCTGCCTTGTTAATGAATCGCTTCGTACCTATCCGTAGGAGCTCGGTGTGTGAATTGGTTGGCAAATGCTTCCCCCAAAAGGTGACGTTGGTTTTAGTGACCGAAGCTTGCTAGGCTTGGAATGAGTGGTTGGTCTAAGCTCTTGAAAGAAGCAATAAAGTACCCAGTACACGTGGATTGTATAGGCATCAGGCACTGGCTGGTGTCACTGGATACCCGAACCCCGGCCCCTCGTAAGGTACTCTTCCTCTTTCCAGGTTGGTTACCGCCAGTGACTCGGGGCTAAACTTATTTGGGGACCGACACTCGATCCATTTCAAACTTGAGGAAGGGACGGGTGAGCCTGCCACACGCCGCCTCGGTCGCGAATTGAAGAAAGTCGCTCCAACGATCATCCCTCTCCGTTTCCAGAGTCTCCTACCGTCGAGATGATAATACCACAACAGAATCTGGAGTCCTCCCCTCTTACATACTTATTGCTGCCTCCGTGAAACGACGCTCGACTGTAGATTCACACATACATGCTACCAACGATACGCTGTACGATACGATCATGCCTTTTTCCAAGTGAGCCGACAAACGCTGTAGCTTTAGAGCACGATACCCACCCACATTGAGAGCGAGACAGTAAAATAACCACATCTGAACTGCCCAATTCTCGATTGTAGCGACCAAGATCGTGGATACGACCAGCCGCCAGCAGCCAAGTTGCGACAGAGGTGATTGAGTCCTCTGGCTGGTCCGTGAAACAGCCCGTACATTCACAAGTTGCGCATTCATCGCCATGGCCGATCATCAACCATACGTCACGATACGCTCGCGGAGACCTGTCGAAGGTCCAGGTTCGAGAAGCACCGGCCCTCCTATGGTGTGTCTGATCCTCTACTTCGTTCACAAATAAGACAGCGACTTACACAAATGCCACTTCCTAGGCCGCATCTAGTGGGGGCGATTACTATGCCAGGTCTGCAACTCATGACACAAGCCGTACTAGTTTTCATGTCAAACACATCGGCCAATTCGCACAAAGACTTGAAGATGTTAGTCTCTATTATCCGTCATAACGACAGTCTCTAAACTCCTCTCCAGTCCGCCGCCCGCGCTTTCCCTAATCGTGGACGCTCCTCAGCCAGATACAGTAAAGTACAAGCATTGCTATTACACTGGAACTCGGATGATCTCTTCGTTATTCCTGAATTGGAAGATCTTGAAAAGTGTTTGAGTGAGGACTATGGCTTTAACACTGACATATTTGCCATCCCTTCAGAGAACTCTCATCTGGAGTTAATGATGCGCATAGGGCAACTGATCAAAGATCATGAGTCCCAGGATACATTGTTCGTGGTCTACTACGGTGGCCATGCCAGAATCGACGAGTCTCGGCAAAGCACCTGGTGTGCGTAAGTAGTTATAGTCGCCATGTCATAGAGATCGTCTAACTCTTGTCAGTACCCGTGAGGCGAATTCGCCATGGCTTCAGTAAGACCCTCCTCAACACGTATACAACCACATGTCTAACGAGAAAAGGTGGTCTGCGATTCAGACTCTACTCGAACGCTCACTATCAGATGTTCTCATTCTGTTAGATTGCTGCGCTGGGGCTGCAAGTGCAACTTTTCCCAGTGGAGCCAGTATCACCGAGACTATCTCAGCTTCGAGCTGGGACGCCATTGCCCCTGATCCCGGACGGTACTCTTTCACCAATGCCCTCATTGAAGTGCTTCAGGAGTGGCGAGTCCGAGCCTTCTCCGCCGCTATGCTCCATGCCGAGGTTCTTGCTCGATTAAAACATCCTCGACCCATCACCATCAATGGCAAATACTTTGAGGCCCGATCGACCCCTGTGCATTTCATGATGACTTCCAACCACAAAGCGCCAAGCATCGAAATGTCTCGGATGTCCCGCGGCGATAACTTGCCATCTCCTGAGTTACTACCAACACCAGCGATGGCCCATGAGACTGGCCGAGCGGCCGATTCCACCGCGCCTGTCTCACGGAATGACTACATGTTTACTGAACCCAACGAAGATACTCCTCATGTCATGATTTCTTTGGCGTTGGAGGATGACCAGCGGCTTGATATTAACGCGTGGGAGCAATGGCTCGGCGCCTTCCCTGCTATGGCCAAATATGTCAAGGTTCAGGGTGTTTTCAAGAGTCACTCAACAATGCTCCTTGTCTCCATGCCGGTCTCTATCTGGGACTTGCTGCCAGAAGACCATGCAACATCATTCGTTGCTTTTATCCGATCGAATAACTTGATGACTCAGAAGCCCCGAAACCAATCGGTGCCGACCTTGGTTCCGGCAAACCGCTATCCCGCTGAAACTGACAGCGCATCGTTCATTTCAGGTGTTTCGGGTACAACCTTTGTACCTACGGAACTTACGGGGTTGACTGGCCAGATGGGAGCTTTTCGGGATCCTGCGTACGGCAGGCAAACAGGGCCTGTGGTCCGGAGTACTCTCCCGCCTATTCAGCAGCTCTCGCCCTTGCATATGCCACCACCACCCGGATCATCACCTCAGAGCTTATCGCAGCGATCCATGAGACCGATGCATTCTACAACATCTCTTGCCACACTACAGAGGCAACAGTCGTCGTCCTCTTTGGGGGGCAGTGGCAACCTGACGAGACAGATGATTATGAATCAACAGCAAGCTCTGCGGCGTACCACCTTTGGGTCTGATGTTCCAGAACCTAAGAAGTTCTCTCCTCATGTGGAGAAACGTCTAGAGGAATATTACCAGACTGAGCCATTGCCCAATGATGGGCAGAAAGCGTTTTTCGCTTCAAACTTGGGAGTAGAACCGTGGCATGTTGAAGTCTGGTTCCACCATCGGAGAGAGAGGGATGCCTTTTCTCAACGATTCGCAGCCCTGAGAGTCGAAGATTCAAAAGCCGGTGCTCACGAAGGGCCCCGCATGATCTTGCCAGCGAATCTAAGTGAACTTTTGGACATATCTTTACCAGGTCAAAGTCTTTTACTCGATCTTCGGTCATCGACAGAATTCCAGAGGTCGCACATCAGGGATGCAATCCATCTGCGTGCCCCCCAATCCTTCCTACGCCCAGCTTCTCTAGATATGGTTGAGCGGGCCTTCCCCGACGCACAGAGCCGGAGGATATTCTCATGCTGGCAGCAAGCGAGATGTATTGTATTCTACTCACGTGGGCTTGAGTATCCCTGGGAGTGCCCCTCAGCCGATACTTTGCTGGAGAAACTCTGGGCATGTGGCTGGCACGGACGATGCTTCATTTTGAAAGGACACTATCGAGAGTTCAGTGACTCATTCGGCAAACACGTCTACCGCGCTCAAGACAACGATGCCGAGAAAGAGGCTCCCAAGAAGGCACCTATCAGTGAAGGTATGCCAAGCAATGAAACGGAGCTTGCTGCGCTTTTCGCACGATTGGAAATAGAGGACCAGACACGTCATCTGAGTTCGTCTCCTGGACATAATGAAGAGCGAACCACAGCACTAGTAGAACAAGAAAAGGCCCTTGAGAGTGAGTTCCAAAATCATTTCCCTGCACTCTTCGAGAAGGCACAAGACGTTCACGGTGTTGGGCGATCTGATGACGAAAGCTTTGTCACCAAGGCGCAAATGGTAGAGTACCTGGATCGCGGCTTGACCAAAATTCGAGATGGCCAGACTTCCCAAGCAGAAGCCACTGTTTATGAGCCAGGTCATTCGAAACTGGCAGCTGACAGTTACTTTGACCGGACAAATGTCGATCGAGAGTCGGACGAGTATGTCGAAGTTCCTCGTGGAGACGAAGCAGCGTCGGATGGGAGTCCCCAGATGACAAGCAAGGGCAAAGAAATAAGGGCAGTGTCATCCCCGGATGAGATAACTCGAAGAGGGCGAGGAAGCGGACTTTTGAATAAGGTGTTCCGAAGGACATAGTGAAGGGCATACGGGTTATGATTCACGTGTTATGCATGGATCGATCTCCAATTAGATCTGAGAGTTTGTTTTAGAGTGATAATAGAGCGATAAAGATGGTATTTCATATCTAGTCCTCGTGATAACGAGACATGAATCCAAAGGCTCTCAGCTGTCTTTTTATTCTGCTTCTCAAGCTAGAGCTGGATGATACATCAAGGACATTGATGTTTGTTTACATCGTTCAAAAAGACCACCCTGTTCACTGAGTGTGCCCACGCGTTATAGGGTATGCTCGAGGCGCGAGAAATGAGTTGGGTAGATAAATTTATGGATGACAGTTGTCGTAAGACTGGATAACTCTATAACAACTTCCAGCGACTCCAAGCCATATAGGAATACGGCAGTTATTCTTGAATGAACAACGTTCCGAATAACACTGTGTGAACAATTCAACTGTGATAATCATACCTTCTTGAATATAGTTATCCTACAATCGGGCAGTCGCCACTCGGGAAGATGCTTCGACATCTCCACGGTATGTCACTGAGGTTCATAGCAAATTACTAAATTGATATTCAGTGGTGATACTCGAGCCAATTTACCTTGGCCTTCCTTAGTGTTCTACGCCTCCTGATCGATGGGATCACAACAGCGTAGATACCGCAGCCGATGCCGTCGTGTACAGCGGGACGACCTCGTTTTCACGCGGCCAACCGACGAAGCCAAACCGTCACAGGCAATTGTTGCATGGGCGCGTGGAACTCGACGGGAGCGGACTACCCAATAGAGGGCTTGTCGCGATATTCCAGAAACTGAGAACCTTGGTGTGACGGTACGCAGACAACGGGCAAGGGAGTGAAGACAGGAAGCCTTCTCAGGAGATGCAAAGGACACCTCGGGTCATGGTAGAGGGTAACACGAGTGGGTTAGTGGGTGCATGGCATATCGTAAAGGGGAGAGTTTGCCAAGGGGATATACGGAGTGTGGTAAAGCGGAAAGATAGTTACAGGACGCAACAAAGCTTCATCAACAAAAGCAATGCTTCATGCTGTAGAACTGCAGTACAGGTACGAATAGCGCAATATCTGTCGGTTGAAGGATTTCGGGATGGTCTATAAAGGGGGAAGAGACAGTGGCTGTGGGTCCCCCATATCTGAGCAATGCAACTGCAGAGTAGTATGCAGTAGTACTCTGGCGGTTTTCAAGGCCAGCATAAGCTCAAGGTTAACTCAACTGCCTAGTTAGCTGAGTGCTTGGGGAACAGGGGCGACGTAGCCCACATGCCGGCGCCATAGTAAAGGATTAAGATGTCGTAGCATTCATCAACATCAATCATCATCATCCGAGACTGGCGCGGAGCACGGAGCACCGGCTGAAGAAGAAAAATGGCCGACCAAGAGGCCGAACCGGGGAAAGGGTCCGTGGCCTGGGGCCAAAGGGAAGCCCGGCCACGGCGGCTCAAGATGGGTTTGGTGTCCGTCTGACAGGACGCTCAGGCCAACCGCTTCAAAGTATAGTATCGTGTCATGACACAATGGGGCATGACAGCATATCCTAGGAGAGACAAACACAGCACTGTAGCTCTCAGTCGCTTCGTTTTTTGTTTGGGGGACGCCTTTCTACCGCTACTATCGCGGTGGGTACCATTGGGTCGAAATAGAGGTGACCCTGAAGAGTTGCTTTTTGGCCGTGGGCTGTAGGGATTGTTGGGCTGCATTTGCTCGGTCTGATGAGCAGTCGTATAACATCCAATACAATAGATGGCCTAGCATATGCTAGGCGCAAACTTTCCTCCACGATACACACCAACCTCTTTGTTGCAAACGGAGTTAACTGAATGGCCAACCGGCACAAAATGTGTCTTTCCATGGGCCTTGAAGTTTCACAATGCCGACACCGTTGCATTTCCCGATCGTCCTAGCCCAGAATGGTGCCTGACAGTCAATTGCACAAAATTTACCTTGATCGATTCATACAACAGAACCAGGTCAACGAAATCCTAGCCACTCTTGACCGGGGCCATGTCGAGCGAGAATACCCGGATTCTTTGACAGGACGTGAATATGACCAATGCAAGTGGAGGGGATAAGTGGGAAAAGAAAAGAGAATGAAACTTGTTAGGATGCAATCAATGGTCTGTTCAGGAGTCGCTTCTATTTCTGTTACACGTTAGTTAACATGAACCTGGTGTATCCTCTCAAACATAGTTGACCAGGATCAGGTATTCGCTTGCTCATATGTCAACAATGACAGGAAGTTGGGCACTCATACCCGCACA